>CAXHJY010001637.1:67500-70000 GCA_964016885.1 Eledone cirrhosa | reverse complement strand
GTAGCTCTGGTTCTTCAGAATTATTGAGCGCTTGCCCCACATCTCGGAAGTTGTTTTTCGCTAATTCCAAAACCGAAATACGATTCTCGCTAATTTATATATATATATATATATATATATATATATATATATATATAGGAAAAAAAATAGCCGTCGGAACGGCTTGAGCCCTGCCGTCGGGGTCAGACTTTTTCCTATTTCCCACTCTACTACCCTAAGTATTGAGTACTCTGGTGCGTTATGGTCCATCTGGTTCCTTACCACAATTCCTTCCCCTTCTTCATTCTTACTGAGACAACTCCCACCTTGACAACTCCCACTTGGAGGCCGAAGTAAGAGTGAGAAATTTCACAACCATCCGTGCGGATCGTGTAGGCAGAAAGCAGGCTGGAACTGCCATTTTCCTGCATGATTCCTTTACGGCAGATGGCAACACAACATTCTCTAATGGATACTGTGAATCAGTCACTGTGCACAATAAAGCCAATGACCTGACATTAGTTGGGCTCTATAGGCCGCCACAAACACCCATATTCTGTTTCAAAGAATGCCTCAACAGTATTAAATGCTTTATTAAACAGTGCCATTCTAGCAACATACTTTTGATGGGAGACTTTAATCTACCCTGTGTCGATTGGTCTACATGTAGTTTGAAACCAGGCTCCACAGCCTCAACCACTGACAAAGAGGCTGTCGAGTCACTTCTTGACTTCATGAATGAGTTTTTCTTGTCACAACTTGTCCTTGCACCAACGAGGCATCAGAAGAACATTCTGGATCTAGTGTTTAGTAACCACACTAACACTATACATAATATTACAGTGTAAAAAAAACCTTCTCTCAGACCATGACATGGTTCTTTGTAACCTGAGATTCCACCAGCCGAAAGCTAATCCAGGGTCCTCTCTCCATCCCACCCATTTGATAACATGGATCTCTACTATGCCAACTGGGATGCAATTATGAACGAACTATCGCATGTCGAGTGGTCTTTTACACACGCACACACTTCTACCAACATCATAACATCTTGGCAGATCTTTGTAGACACTGTCACAAATATATGTACAAAACACACCCCACCAAAACCTGTGAACAAAACCAAGTGCAGTATCCCCCAAAACAGAAAAACAATTATCAGAAAAATAAAAAGAACAAACAAAAAAATTAACACACTAAGATACTGCCAACAGCAACACACACATTCAATGGCTATCACCCTGCTTGAGTCAAGAAATATAACCTCCAGCAATGCATGATGACCATCATCAATAACCAGAGAATAGCCGAAGACAGGTGGGCCATTGAGAAAATCAAACTCAAAAAGTGTTCTTCTCATTCGCTAAAAAACACAAGGTCACTGTCTCCACTGTTGGCCCCTAGTTGATGAAAATGGCACACTCCAGGACAATGCCAAAACCATGGGCGAGTTACTGCAGAAACAATACTGCTCTGTTTCCAGCAACCCTGATATGGCCGATCTGGGCCGTATCAGTGATATTAACCCCCAACACACTATATCAGACATAACGTTTGGCGCCCCTGATGTCTTAGCGGCAATAAACAAAATTAAACACAATTCAGCAGTAGGCCCCCACAGGTTCCCTGCTTGTGTCCTGAAGGTGTGTCGACACCAACTTGCAACTCCTCTTGCTAATCTGTGGAAGAACTCACTGGACACTGGCTATATTCCTGAAAACTTTCTGTCCCAGTCCGTTGTCCCAGTCTTCAAAAAGGGAAATAAGTCCCTTGCAGTGAACTACCGTCCGATCTCACTCCCCTCTCATATCATCAAGGTATTTGAGAGGGTGGTGAGATGACGAATAACCCACTTTCTTGAAAGCAACTGCCTGCTGAACTCCAACCAGCATGGGTTCCGCAATGGAAGGGACTGCCTAACGCAGCTCCTGCATCACTTTGACGATGTTTTGAGGGCCTTGGGAGAGGGCTCCAACACTGATGTCATCTACCTTGATTTCAGCAAGGCTTTCGACAGAGTTGATCATAAAATTCTACTGAAAAAACTATCCACTGTTGGTGTCTCTGGAAGGTTACTACAGTGGATCAAATGTTTCCTGACAGGCAGAACCCAGCATGTTGCAGTCGAAGGAGTAAAATCAAGCCCTGCCAAAGTCAGCAGTGGCGTCCCACGAGGCACTGTGTTGGGCCCACTTCTTTTCATCATCTACATTAATAACATTACTGACATCATCAAACACAGTAACATCAGAATCTTCGCAGATGATTCCAAGCTCCAAAGGGTCATCAATGAGGTGGGTGACCGGACTTGCCTTCAGTCAGACCTACAGGCTGTTATCCAATGAGCAGAGATGAATAATATGCTGTTGAATGAGGATAAATTTGAACTAATCCACTTTGGAAAAAAGGATGCCCTGAAACTACCATACTCTCTTCCTTTGGGTGAAACTCTAGTGGCTTCCAATAACATCTCTCTTCCTTTGGGTGAAACTCTAGTGGCTTCCAATAACATCAGAGACCT
>CAXHJY010001637.1:60000-65000 GCA_964016885.1 Eledone cirrhosa | reverse complement strand
TTCCTTGCGTACCGTTTTGTACCACAGATGCGATCACACCCTGCCTCGTTAATGTTCTATCGACACCAAAGTTCAAGGTTCGGGCGAATAGAATTGAATCCAACCACCAACAACATAGCTGGATGACCGATAATCACACCAAACCGGAGTACTGTGATCCTTGTGATTTCCAGATATACAACCACTGACACTGTTACGAAGACCAGAAAACCATACTCCATAATATTGAACCAAGTGATTGATTTGTGCGACCAAAATAACACCACACACATATTGAACTAGGAATATTGGATCCTCCGTCAATGTCCGGGTGAGCAAAAATAGATTTCTATCTGCATTGGAATTTACGAACTTGTGCATCTACTGTGGTGTCAAAAACAAACGCGCATGACCGCACAGATAAACAATGGACTATGCCACGTGGCTTGAACCTGTAAGTGAATTGAAGGTTCTGTAACTCTGATACACAGATTATTTATTATTAAGATGTATAAACTTGACATAACTATTATCATCTTATATTCTCTCAACTAATCACATTTGATCATATTTCTCTATCCCGTTTTCTCCCCCCATAATTACTATATTATTATTTTTATTTGAAAAAAATCGGTTTTTTACATTATGTTTTCCCCTCCAAATATTCGCTTATATTTCTTTATATATTCTCTATATATTTTTTTACATATATATATTTTTTTATCTTTATTATTTCCACTTTTATCCTCCTTTATATTTTACCTTATTCTTACTTTTATACCTTATTATAGTGTAATCTTCCCTATGCCTTATTATACACTATTAATTATAGATTATTATTATTACTCTTTTTCCATTTCTAATTACCTCATGTACTTTCTCCTCCGCTATATATATATATATATTGTATGCCCTTTGTGTTTGTGTAGCCTCTGCACACCCTCTGCACCATACTATCGACGCCACCCCATCTATGGTTCAGCTAACCACTCGACTCCCGGGAATGAATATGACCGCAGCTAGTAAACAAGGAACCACACCCCACCCTCCCGCACCAAAATTAGACTTATCGTCCCCTACTTTTGCTCTTTACTCTCTTTACTCTTTGTTCTTGAATGTTTGGTTGGTAGAGTCCATAATACCAATCAAACCCCTTTTATAGCTCTGACGAATCCTACAGTTACGTAAGGAAGAAACATTGTAAGCCAATAAAAACCTTTTGATGTTGTAGACGCTCTTGTGTTCTTTTTCATATATACGCCTCTGCTCCAAAGCATAGAGCTAATTATTATGCTGCCAATACCTTAATGGGACACGGGTATACAATACCTAACTCCTATTAACCTAAGTATATATATATATATATATATATATATATATATATATATATAACGAAAGAAGTGTGGTAAGGAACCAGATGGACCATAACGTTCCAGAGTACTCGATACTTAGGGTAATAGAGTGGGTAATAGAAAAAAGATTCACAACCCCGACGGCTGAGCTCCGGCCGTTTCAACAGCTAGTTCAGAACTAGCAGTTCAAACGCCCGGAGCTCAGACGTCGGGGTCCTGACTCTTTTCCTATATATATATAAGATCCACTATTGGTTTATTTATATATATATATATATATATATATATATATATATATATATATATAACATCAAATTTAATATAGAAATGGCTACTGCTGGGCTAGAATTGAACCCGATACATCTTAGCATCAGTGACATCGCAACTCATTTCATACCATATCATATAACATCATATCTCATCACATCATATCATATCATATCACATAATATTACATATCACATCATATCATATCACACCATATCACATCATATCACATATCACATCACATCATATCATATGACATCATATCACATATTCTAGCATATCATATCACATATCATATCATATCATATCACATCACATCATATCATATCACATATCATATCACATCATATCATACCATACCATACCATACCATATCATATCATATCATATCATATCATATCATATCATATCACATATCACATCACATCATATCACATCATATCATATCATATTACATCATATCATATCATATCACATCATATCATACCATATCATATCATCTTATAACACATCATATCATATCACATCATATCACACATCATATCATATGCCACATCATATGATTTCATATCATATACCATATCATATCATCACATATGCTTTTTATTCAGTCTCTGCTTCAGGCAGGTGGGGGTGGGGGCTTGTATAATTCAGGTTTTATGTATTAACCAGAAATCTTCTTTGTTTGCAACAGTTTTGTGACTTCGGGGAAGATGAGAACTCACTCAGTTTTATTGTTTGTGTCGTCATCTGTGCTATTTTCTTCTATGGTGTTGTTTGAAAAGGACATTGCTTCTTTATCTGCCGCCGTTAGAGATCTTCTCTACTCTAGGAATAAGAATTATATCATCGACCTGTTTAACCTTATTCTACCCCCAATGGGTGGCTTATGAACGCTTCCTCAATATAATTCCCCATTCTGTTTCATTTCTCAGCAGGTTTGACTTTTCAATTTCATTAAAACATATTGCATTTCCTTTAATAAAAATGTTATTAGTTGTTCATTCGAGAAAGAAAATCTTTCAAATCTTTTTTCTATTGAATAACAAAGAAGTTACTTCAAGTTTTAGATGTAATTTTTGGATTTTTAGTTGTTTTTCTGATGTTAATGAATACATCCAACTCTACTATTTCTAAATTCTTTCTATCACACATTTCTTTTTATCGTTATAAAACATTATTTTACGGTCTGAGTTCAAATCCCGCTGAGGTTAACTTTGCCTTTCATCCTTACGGGGTCGATAAAATAAAGTACCAGTAATGTACTGGGTAATTGCTGGCCTTGTGCCAAAAGTAGAAACAATTATTTATTTTAACGATTAATTTCTATCGTTTCAATCTTTTTGTCATTTCATGTCATCTCTGTCAGCTTTTATTTTGTTTCATTTTGTCGATAAATCTAACTTTAGCATTTAGAATTTTAACTATTACAGAAATATGATTCACATGAATTTTACAAAGAAAAACAGGTTATACTGTGCAACATGTAATCATAGACAGACACAGAAACTAAATAACAATAAACTATAATAATGATGGATTAATATTAATTGTATAATAATATAGAGCTGCGCTCTGTCTAGATAATATCGTAAACATAATTCAGTCATGTGTTATTATACATCCGAAAACATGAATTAACGGAAAAAATATTTATCTAAATTGCTGTCTCGATACGTTGAATATGTGAGTGTTGCACAGCCGGTATTACAACCATCTAGTAATTAGAATTGAGGATAAGTTTCAATTGTAAGGTAGGTAAAACATGCCAGCGGATTCGGTTCTGACTGACTATAGACAAGTTCTCCACCTACAACTTAGTTGCTGCACAATTTCCGGTACCATGGCCTGCAATGCAGAGTATGTCTGTCTGTTACAGGTTTAGCTGGCCTCCTCCAAGGTATATCTCGTTGGAGGTGGCTTGGGTAATTTAATGATAGGGACCCCAGTCCTATCATCTCATTTCTACAGCTGAGTAAACTGGAGCAACGTGAAATAAAGTGTCTTGCTCAAGGAAACAACACATCACCCGGTCAGAGAATTGAACTGACAACCATTCGATTGCAAGCCCAATGTTCTAGCCACTAAGCCATGCGCCTTTCGGTACCGTGGCCTGCAATGCAGAGGACGAGAAGACAAGCAAATACTGGTAGCCGTCGAGACCTCAGGCGTCCTCGGACCCTTGCAGCGGAGCTCCTCACAAAATCGGAACGTCAGCAGCTCATCTGAGAAAGGAGCTTCTCGAGGTGGGGTGGCTCTTCAGCTGGTATTTATCAACCCCGAATAGATGAAAGGTAAAGTTAACCCCGGTGCCATGACCACGTCATTATTTCATTCTGAGTTAGCTTTGGGTTGATTAAATTGACTATGTATGCCTAGAGAATGTCTGATATTGTACTTAGTTTAAAAATCAGTATATATCTATCTATTTCATTCTCCTTTTTTGCTAAGAACTTTCTAACATTTATCCTAACATATTTCTCATTGTGAAATCAAATATTTTCTTGGATTGTGTGAAACGTATCGATTTTCTCAATAACGACACAACTTAATATTGCAATGTTACACGATAATTAAAATTAGACGTCAATGTTCAGTGTAGAAAACGAAACCCTAAAAATGCACTTTCACTAAATATCTTTACAATATATCCTTGTGTATAACTTCGTTTAATAGCCTTTTAAAGAAGTCAATATCCGCAGTCGTTACACACCTAACACATTAACATACACTTCGCATTTAACTTAACTTCCATATTCTTTTTAATTCAATGGGTAGTCTAGTATAATTTTCTTAGTTTTTCAGTTCACTTCAAGACAGTAGAACCAAAGAGATCATCACGTGCCAACCAGGTTGCGTCAATGTATTTGCTTAATCTGCTAGAAATTCCTCTCAAATTACACCACATTGTCTTAAACAATGGAAGGACACATCTTAACTATAATAAAGAATGCGGAACTGTATCCAGAATATAATGTGTTATCCCATTTGTAAAATAAGTTGGATTACTTTGAATAAATAACGAATGAATATTACATAATTTATCTGCTAAATTTCGTAGCTTTTGATTAAATATATTTTATTGCTTATTTAAAGATTCACTTAATAAAATTTTCAAATATCAACACTGTTAGCGATCGCTTAAATAAACATTCATATATTTTCGTCACTAATTTTCTCCTCGTGCAGTTTATATATAATATCGTCTTTTTCAATTTCTGTGTATATTGTCAATTACGATTTTATTTGATGTATCATATCTACATGCTTATATACTTGCGTATAATATCAATATACACACTACACATTCTAGCAGAAAACCACCCGAAGGGTGGTTTTCTGCTAGTAATAGATGATGTAGTCATAGATTCTCCAGAAAAGACAGGATGAAAACGATGATCT
>CAXHJY010001637.1:40000-45000 GCA_964016885.1 Eledone cirrhosa | reverse complement strand
AAACACCTAGATTACGTTCAATATGAAACGGGCTATCACTGCTCCCTCTCTCTATCTATCTATCTCCGGATGGCATAGACGTGCTTCACATCGGCTCCGCGAATATTGGAGATATTACGTGTTAACAGTAAGAGTTTGTCTGTATTCTTGCGTTATTGTGTTAATTAATCCCCTTGCCTGGGTTTTCGGACATTAGGGTTAATTTATTTCACCCCTTTTGGGGTGAAATTTTTCATACTAAAAATCTTGCAATTGTGTCTACGCTAGTGGTAATGGAAGCCATTACCACAGGTAACGATGACACGCCTACTAAACAAACTGAAGGAGAGCGGGTAGCTGAGGCAACAAGCCACCCTACTGAAAGAAAAATTATTATTAGAAACATTGAAAAAATGGAACCGAACCCTAATGAAAAGAATGTGAAAAAAATTAACTCGGAGAAATTGCCAAAATTAATGGATGACGTTTCGAATTTTCACGGCGCCACGCCCACCAGCAAAGGTGAAAGAGAAGTAGTAGCTGTGACTACAAGTCTCTCGGATAATGAAAATATAAGTGAAGATTTTGAAAAAATGGAGTCTAACCCCAAAGAAAAAAAAAATGTGAACGAATACACCAACATAAATAACACAAACACAACAAAAACAACTTTCGCACAGACAATAAAAAAATCTATCATATATACACCTATTGACTTAACTGCCGCCAGAGAGAAACTGGCAGAAGCAAAAAAGCACATAGTCTTGGGGGTGAACGGAATGTTTTCCATTAATTCCCCCCCTAGAATTCAAGAAAACGAGACTAGAAAACACTGTTCTGTTTAGAACAGTCCTAAACCACACGAGAAAGCCAGCACAGCCCAGCCAAATGGAGATAGAGTTGGTCCTAAAAGACCATATGAAGAATATTCTCTTCATACGAAAGGACCGACTCTATGGCAGCATTTCTGTTTTAACAAAAGACAAGGAAACAGCACAGAGGCTTTCCCTAAGCCCACTCACATCAACAGCATACAGTTTCTATCCCTCCTACATTGGTAGAAGAACTCAGAGAGTCAAAATACAGACAATGCTGCCCACAATGGACTTCTGGTGGGCTATTGCTGGCTTCATAGACATGGGCGAGGACACAGTGCTGTCAATGGGGAAGGCATCTGGAGATGCGTTCCTGGGAATGGGCCTCGACCTACTAGTCCAAATGAGGCCCGAAAGAATAGCGCAAATCCCGGATCGCATCTGGCTGGATGACCTCACCCCAATATATATAATTGTAGAGGGGAGAAGACCAGCATGCTATTCATACACGGAAAGGGGACACGTTAAGGCTAACTGCCCGAGTCGTATCCCCCAAAAAGGACTATTGCCCACACCCACCACAAACAGTACACCAACACCACCCACCTCCAAAAATACACTAATACCACACACAGCAAACAAAATACAGACACCACCAACCACAAGCACAACACAAACATCACCACCACCACCACCAAACACAAGCACGACACAAAAATCACCACCACCATCACCAACCACAACTCAAACATCACCACCACCATCACCAACCACAAGCACGACACAAACATCACCACCACCACCCCATACACATTCCAAACAAATAATTTAAAAAAACAGCAACAAATCTACCCCTCCCGCAAAAAAAAACCAACCAGACACCACCTCCCTCCCACCTAGCGCTGAAGAGTTTCCCCCAACTTCTGAAGAAGAAGGGGGAGAAGCCTTCAGACAAGTTAAAAGAAAAAATCGAAAGCACACACCCAGCACACCACAACAACAAATAACCCACACACAAACACCAACTCCAATCAAAAACACCCCACCCTCGACAAACAAAAATAAATCTGCGCCTCCCCCCTTCGAAACATTGACAGCATCACAAAAAAAGACTTTACAATACACATATATAAATAAAGAAAACAAAAAACTGTTTAAACTAATAAACAATAGCCCTTTGGTGCAGACCGAAGGGCCAAACTTTATCTCAACAGAGAACTTCACCCATTTAAAAATAAAGGTCCCTCTGGACCTTTATCGTTCCTTAAAAGAACAATTTAAACAGGACGTGAGCCCCCCCCCCCTGTTTAAAACCGTTAAATCGCGTCCTCTTGAAAGATTTCCCCATAACCTCCCCTCTCCCTGACACAACTCCAAATATCCCAACCCCACCACACTCGGATACCCCCACACCACCACAAAACATCCCTCCACCCAACACACCCGACCCCATGGAAATTATACAACCCCGAGAGGTAGGTGCTTTTCTTTCTTCACTTTTAACACCAAAATAAATCAATTGAGAGTTGGCTGTTTGAATGCGCGTGGCCTGGGCTCAGCTTGGAAGCAAGCAAAGCTTCTAAGTGACCTCAGGTCACGAAGTATAGATGTGATGGTTGTTTGCGAGAGTCGGATCAGCAGCGTGCGACAGCTGGCTCCCGCCTTCGATGACTTTGAGATGCACGCATCTCTCTGTCAACCCGGAGGCGGGTGTGGGGTTGCCGTACTGCTGGATAAACGTCTGGCTCTCGACGTACAGATTGTTCACTCGGACCCGGGGGGTCGATTACTGGTGCTGGACGTCGGAGGCGGTGAAGGCGGGGCTTTCAGACTGGTCGGTCTTTATGCCCACTTCGGGGCTGAAAGAGCCGACTTCTTCCAGCGTCTGGAGACTTTTCTAGGAACGTCGCGTTCCCTGCTTTTAGTGGGGGACTGGAAATGAATCCTAGATGCGCGTTGGGACTATGCAGGGGCATGTCTCGATAGAGGGGGGTGTAGCAGCCTCAAGGGGTTACTCGATCGATTCGACCGGGTCGATCGATTTCGAATAGATTTTCCAACTTTGCCAACCTGGACCTGGTCAAACCGCAGTGGTCAATCTAGATCGTACCTAGATAGGTTTTTGGTTAGGAGTAAGGATAGGGACGTATTTAGTTGTCCAGAATTGCTCATGGTTGGCTATTCAGATCACAAATTAGTGACCTGCGTGGTCAACCTTGATAGAAGGCATAGACAGGGTCCCGGTTACTGGAAGATGAACTTGTCCTTGCCGGCAAAGAAAGATTACAGGAACCGGATTAGTAGCTTCGTTAAGATGCGGTTGCCGGGAGCGATCGTCAACAGCAGGTGGTGGGTATCTCTAAAGAGAGAGATTAGAGTAAGTTCGATAGGTTACAGTAAGGAACTAGCGGCGAATAAAAATAGAAGGGAAAGGGAGTTGACAGATAAACTAGAAGAGGCGATTAGGAGCGGAGACGTGGCCAGAGTGTTAGCGGCGAGAACGGCGTTGAGCCAGTTCTTTGACGCGAAACACGAAGGCTGCGTTGTCCGAAGTAAAATACGTGCTTTAGGAAACGAGAGGACCAAAACTGTTAGCTGGGCCCGCGTGACAGAAGCCAAGAGTGGGATTAAATCCACCATTCGGTCTTTGCGAGACTAGAATGGACGGGTGATGCTTGAACCTGAGCGGATGTGCAAGGCCTTTCAAAGGCACTTTGCTCGACTGTTCGGAGGGGGCGGGGGGCCGGGCGGGGATGTGGACTTCGGTCCATACCTCGACGGTCTACCGCGTCTTTCGAGCGGCGAAGCGGAGTGCTGCGAAAGGCCAATCACTGCCACTGAAATCGGGGAAGCGCTCAGCCAATGCAGCAGACGCAAATCTCCGGGTCTCGATGGTCTACCATACGAACTTTATTTAGCTATGCCGGTTTTGTTCTCCGAACTCCTCGAGGCTGTCTATTGCAACTGGCAACAGAACGGGAGAATTCCCTGTTCTGTGACCAAGGGCGTAGTCACGCTAGTGAGGAAGGACGAGAGCAAGGGGGACGACTTAAGTAACTTTAGGCCCATAACTCTGTTGAATGCAGAGTTACAGATTTTGGCCAAGGTGTTAGCGAAGAGGTTGGCGCTTGTGGTGGGTGGCTTGGTGGGAGACGTGCAGACATGCGCTATCCCGTCCAGGTCCATTCACGACAACCTCCACCTCATGCGATACATCGTAGAGAGGGTTGGGAACGAACCCGGCTTTGGTGGGGCCCTGATCAACTTGGATCAATCTAAGGCGTTCGATCGAGTCGACCATTGTTACCTGGAATCGGTGCTCGCGGCGGCGGGCTTCGGACCCGTTTTGAGGGGCTGGATTTCTGCCATGCACAGTGGCAACGTCTGCTCTAGGGTTAAAGTAAACGGCTACCCCTCGGAGCCGTTTCAAATCACCCGGTCCATCAGGCAGGTGTGCCCTCTCTCCTCCCTTCTGTACGTATTGGCTCTCGAGCCACTGCTGCGGAAGTTGGAGTTGCTGCGGGGCATACTCCTGGAACCGAGATTGCACAAAGCGGTCTCGGCCTATGCCGACGACGTAACAGTAATTTGTGGCGGACGCCTCGGAAATTGGGGCGATCGCCACCCTACTGGAGGAATACGAAAGGCTGACGGGGGCTAGGCTGAACCGGGCCAAGTCAGTCGGTTTGCAGCTCGGAACGTGGAGGGGCAAACCGATGCCGTTAGACGGTGTCGTCGGGCGGTGGACGGAGGGCCCGGTGAAGCTGCTCGGGGTCTGGTTCGGACCGGACCTCCAGGTGGAGAAGAATTGGGGCGAGGTGACGAGTAGGGTGTTTGCGCTGACCCAGAAGTGGGCCAAGTGCAAACTATCACTGAAAGGTCGGGCGGAGGTAGCGAACGCTTACATAGCGTCCGTCATCTACTACCGCCTGACCGTTGTGCCTTGCCCTAAGGAAACGCTCACCATCATGGAGCGCATGCTCTTCCAGTTCCTCTGGAAGAAGCGGCCTCCCATGGTGAGGAGATCCATCTGCTGCCAGCACCCTTCGAAAGGAGGGCTGGGTATGCCGTGGCTGTTGATGCGTAGGCACGCTTTGAGGCTACGGAATCTACAGGTATTCCTCACCGGTCAGCCGGTGTGGGCCCCGTTTGTGAGGCGAGCCTTCCCACAGCTCGTCTCGCTCACCGAGCTGCAATCCTGGGTGA
>CAXHJY010001637.1:35000-37500 GCA_964016885.1 Eledone cirrhosa | reverse complement strand
TACTTTATGAATAATTGTTTTGATATTATACTGAAAAAATCCCTCCAGCATTTTCTACCGTATTTTTTTTCCTTTTAACTTTTTGTTTATATATATATATATCAACTCGTGTGTCACTTTTCTATATACCCTATATATATTCCAGTTCCTCAGTGAAATAACAACCCAACCAGAAACTGGGCATATCAGAGTATTGACAAAGTTAAACACCTCAACAACATGTGTACTCGTCTCTACCACACTAATTCGGACTGCCTGAAGAGGTCACAGCCAAAGCTGGCTGTCACCAAATATATATAGCAGTAATAAACGAAGCCAAATTTTAGACATTTGACTTATTTATTTTATATATATATATATATATATATATATATATATATATATATATTTATATATATACGGTGGCCCAGCATGGCCTCAGGCGGATGGCTGGAACAGGTAAATGAGTAAAAGAGTATATACATATATTTATCAATATACACATATCTATATATATATGCCGATATATGCGCATGCGCGTGTGATGTGTGTGTGTTTGTATATATATATATATATATATATATATATATATATATATATATATATATATATATATATATATATATATATATTATAGAGAGAGTTATAAACTCAAATAGTCTTTTACAATTAAATAGCTCAAAGAAAGGAATATTTCTGAGCCGTGTAATATTTGAGTTTATAAATCTATATATAATATTCTCGGCTCCAGACGTAAGCTAATTTTTAGTCCCAGAAAACCGGCTGCTATTTTTAGCGGCACGAGTATGGGACGTGCTAGGCGCTGCGACACATGTGCGTTCATGTGCAGACATCATAGGAACAACGAACCACAGTAAGATCACCAAGACACAGCACCTCGACACAGACGCACCTACACCTGACAATAACTATATCGGCCTTAACAACTCCCTGACAGCATCCAATAGTGTTGGCAACAACATCCGCAGACGCAACCAGAATGACCGCGAAGTGACTGGGGAACATGCAGAACATGACGTGCGGAATAACAATCGCACCATCCCGCGTGCTGTGGGTTGTAATTGTGCTAACGACAGCTGCGGTATTGTAGGTAACAACGTAGGCAGCAACAATGATAGCCTTACCGTGGGAAATAGACGGAACCGCGACAGAAATTGCAACTGCCGCGACAGAGGACGCTGCCCCCTTAGAGGATACTGCTTGACTGATAGGGTTATATATAGATGCACTATTACTAGCCACAATAGCGTTAAACATTATATAGGGGCCACCTCCGGCCCGTTCAAAATTAGGTTTCGAACACATCTCCACTCTTTCACAAATAGAAAACTAAGGCACTCCACTTCGCTCGCGGACTACATCACATCACTAAAGGACTTAAACATCAGCTTCTCCACGCACTGGGAGATTGTCGGCAGGGCTGCACCGTACAAATTCAAGAGGAAATGCGATCGTTGCCTCATGGAGCTCTACCACATCATAACTGCACCCCACGAGCTTATCAACAGCAGAGCTGAAACAGCGATAAGTTGTACACATCGCTTAAAAATATCCTTCTTTAGATGGGTTAAGAATGAAGAGTGAAATAGTACAATGGATCTCCCTGCAACAAGTCTTAACACCCCGGCAGGCAGGCGCAGCAAAATAACACCCAGAAAACAATCCTTGCATACCAGACCCAGCCTCAGACAGACGGATGCGACAAAAAAAAAAAAAAAACATTTATCCGGGAAAGACTGCCCTAACACCGGCCAGAGTTATCTCCCTTGACCTGCTGCAAAATCAAAACAAGATATTTTTGCGAGCAATGAATCTTGATGTAGATTTAACCCCCAAAACTCTTTCCGAACTATATAAGGAACACTTGTGATTATTTATGCCCTTGAGAAGCCCAACTGGGCCAAACGTACGTAGGTGATATTTTAAATAAACATGTTTTAACGGTCTATTCTCCGATTTTTTACTTTCCCACGTGCTTACGCTCTGCTAACTCTCTAGCCGACTAAATATTAACACTTCGAATATTTAATACTGCCGGCACTAGTATCGAGCACCTTTGGCATACGCTACTTGGCAAATAACTATATGTATCACCTATCCCTCCTTTTTCTCTCTTTCTCGATACCTAAATACTATATATATATATATATACATACATATATATATATATACATATACATATATATATATATATATATATATATATATATATATATATATATATATATATATATATATATATATACATATACATATATATATATATATATATATATATACATATATATATATATATATATATATATACATATACATATATATATATATATATATATATATATATATACATATATATATATATATATACATACATATATATATATATATATATACATATATATATATATATATATACATATATATATATACATATATATACATATATATATATATATATATATATATATATATATATATATATATATATATACATATATAT
>CAXHJY010001637.1:17500-20000 GCA_964016885.1 Eledone cirrhosa | reverse complement strand
AACAGACACACAGCCACAAACAACAATAACAACAACACACACACCAACAACAACAACAATAATAACATACCTAGAAACAACAACAACAGACACGCAGACACAAACAACAATAACAACACACACAACAATAATAACACACACGGAGACAACAACAACACACATCAACAACAGCACACATCAACAACAACAACACACACACATTCAATGCCTCTCACCACCACCACAATCTTAACAAACACACAGACACAGAGAACAAGTAATGACAGTAGCACAGAAATCACAGAAATAAGGGAAAGTAATAGGATTAAAAGGAGAAGGGAGACTAAGGACAAAGAAAATAACCAAGACGAACACACAGACATACAAAATAGGGTAGATAACAACAATGAGCCAGTGGAAAGAGACAGGAGTAATTATGAGAGACATAGAAACAACCATGAGGCTGTTGGTGGAAATAGAAATAGAAACAACACAACTAACAATAACAATAGCACTAGTACACATAAAGCAGCAGCCTGGAAGTCTAGCTTTTATAATCCCTCCGATAAATCGTTCGACCTGCGACGAGTCCACGCCACGACTTTACCATTTAACAAACGCACGCAATTGCCGTCGCGGGTCGATGAACAAACAGAAGCACAATTTAGTATAGCTAGATCCGAACTTAGCAATATTATAGAACAGTATAGCAAGAGGCATAATAGAATGGAGGCCCAGCAACTGGGAGAAAAATCTGCAAATGGCTTGCGTAAGCTCATGCAGCACTCGCGTAATGGAGAGATAGCATGCTTTCCAACAGACAAGTCTGGCAGAATGTCGGTTGGCAGCCTGCCAAACTACATCCAGGCAATGCAACCCCACATCACTAACACAAGAGAGGTAACACCACAGGAGCATGAGGATAGAGAAAAAGCCCTCAATGCCCATATAGTGATGTGGACGAATATAATGCAGCCCAACAAAAGGACTGCCAACAACTTCCAGGCCTGGAACAATGACGTGCCGACGTTGTATGGGCTTCGAAAAGACCATAAAACGGGCTATGACCCTGTCGCGGGACCACCAACACGGCCAGTCTGTGGAGCTAACATTGCTAGTAACTACAGACTGTCCTACTTCCTCTCCCTGATCATACGCCCCATCATTGAAATGTCCCCAGATGTATGTGACAGCAAGGAGGACCTCCTCAGCAGAATCGGCGTGAGTAATCGATCTAGGGACCTAACAAACTGCATAATAGGTAGTATGGATGTTGTGTCCCTGTATCCATCTATTGACGTGGATTTTGCTGTGGAGAAATGCGTAGAAATGATCAGTGAGACCAATGTTGAGTTCCGTGGGATTGATACCAGTGACCTGGGACTCCTACTTAAACTTACCTATAGTAATAATTACCTAGACACATATGTGCCCTACAAGACCAACAAAAGGCAGACCACCTACCATTACCTCAATGGCCAAGAAAACCCACACAGATAGATGGAACGGGTGGACCAGAGCCATACGGACACCCGAAAACCACGATGAACTGAAGAAAATGATTGCACGTGCGGTAGGGGCCAGCATAAAACTAACCCTTAAGGAACATATGTTCAAATTGAATGGAAAAACATATGCCCAAGAGGAAGGAGCAGCCATTGGTGTTAGCATTGCAGGCGACATAGCTAACTTATTCATGGTATGGTGGGACAGTAGACTTAAACTTAAGCTTAAAGAACAATTAAAAGACCCCTTAACCCTGATGATGTACTCCCGCTACGTTGATGATATAAACATCGTAGTTAAGACACCCCCACTAGAGAACAGTCAGGAACTAAAGAAAAACACAATGGAAAGCATCCAGCAAATAGCTAACTCCATCCACCAGAGCATTAGAGTTACTATAGACTACCCAAATAAACACCCCAACCATCGATTACCTGTACTAGACACAGAGCTCTGGTTAGATACCATTAATAACAAAAAACAAATCCTCCATTCCCATTATGCCAAACCCATGACTTCCAAACATCTGATCCACCGAAACTCGGCCGTTTCGGACCATACCAAAATCAACATACTGATAGCGGATTTGGTACGGGTGATGAGAAACATGTCCCGCATGTGCAACCCAGAAGAACTAGAGAGACACATACAACACTTCATCCACCGTATGCAGTTCTCTGGCTACAATCAGAGAGAAAAATCAGAGTGTATAGAGGAGCCAGAACCAAATGGGAAAAAATCGTAAATAATGACATAAATGGGACCTGCCCCTTATATAGGAGCAAATTTTGGAATAGAATAGAAAGAACTAGGAACAAGGCTAATAGAATAAACTCATGGTATGATAGCAATAAATACCAGAGTGTAATGTTCATCGATACAACCCCTAGAGGTGAATTAGCTTACAAATTTAGAAGAAGCCTAAATAACATAAACTCAATATTAAGATAGTAGAAAGACCAGGTACCTCCGTAAAAACACTTATTAGCAAGACATACCCTTTTCAAAGACCCTC
>CAXHJY010001636.1:60000-63813 GCA_964016885.1 Eledone cirrhosa | reverse complement strand
ATCAAAAAAATGGAGAGAAAGTAAAGGCGTGAATGCTATATACAAAACTAAATATACACTCTCTGTCCCTCAATCAGACATATACACAGGTGTGAGTGTGTAATTAAAATTGTGGCTCTGAAATTATAGAGACAGCCAAGACTAACACAATAAAAGACTCAACACAGAGAAATCACGCGCGCGCACACACATACACACACACACGCACACACATATATGAATATGTGTATATATGTACATACACACACACACACATATATATATATTTTATATATATATATATATATATATATATTATATAGTGTGGTCGTCAAGTATGAAATGTGTAGATGTTTGCAGAAAGATAAACAAATTTCTACAAATGTCATACTTGACGACCCAATATATATATATATATATTCTTTTACCTGTTTCAGCCATATATATATATATATATATATAGAGAGAGAGAGAGAGATAGAGAGAGAGAAAGAGAGGGAGAGAAAGTGTGTGTATATGTGTGTGAGAGAGAGAGTGAAACAAGTGAAGACTAAACATTCATAGTAGACATAACGTATGTTTGGCACTGTTCTGAATGGGAAAAGAAAAGACGGCAGTTTCGTTCGGTGAGATTTATGAGGGTGTATAAATAAGTCACACGATCTAGAAGAAAATTTATATCTTATAGGACAACTTAGTTTAATTAAATTAATTATCTCAAAGTAGCGTTTGAAAACTATTATAAAAATAAATAAAAAATCGTACAAGAGAAGTAGAAGGTAGAAGAGGGGGAAGAAGAAAATGAGTAAGATGGGGGAAGAGAATGAAGTAGGAAGTATTAGCTGATATAATTGGCTAGATTCAGGATTTATTTTCACATCGCTTGCATGATATTACTATCTTACCATAGCTTTGATTCAGTACTCCATTATTGTAGAGATTGCCATTTTTATTATCCCTCTCACTCACTTACTCCCTCCCCTCTCTTTCTCTGTATTATTTATTTATGTGTATATATATTTATCAGCCCTTATATCTACGTTTCTTTATCCGGCTGTATATCGCCAAATCCCACTGGCAATATCTATAAATATATATGTATAGATAGACATATATATATATACAAATGAAAAAAAAAGTATAAAAAAATATTTATATGTATATATAATATAAAAAAAAATATTTATACGTATATATGTGTTTGTATTCAAAATGTTACGGGGACATACTATCAGTAAACTGTTGAGACTCTACATAACTACATAGTACTGCTTCTTTTTTTCATTTGCATATTCCCGCTGTATAGAGCCAATCAGACAATAGAAATTATAATGAAAGTGAAAGTAAAAGGAAACATGAGAGAGATTAATAAGAGAATAATTATAGAGAAATGCCAGAGAAGGGAAAAGAAAGAAGTATTCCCTGTCATTTTAGTGCGCTCTTTGAAAGGCTCGATATTTTAGCTGGTGGCCATTTTATAGGAGTCCTCCTCCCAGACAATACTAGTGAGATTATCAGTGAAATATATATGTGAAATATATATACGTGTGTGTGTATGTGTGTGTGCGCGTGTCTGTGTGTGTGTGTGTGTGTGTGTGTGTGGGTGTGTGTGTGTATGTGTGTGTGTGTGGGTGTGTGTGTGTGTGTGTGTGTGTGTGTGTGTGTGTGTGTGTGTGTGTGTGTGTGTGTGTGTGTGTGTGTGTGTGTGTGTGTGTGTGTGTGTGTGTGTGTGTGTGTGTGTGTGTGTGAGCGTGTGTGTGTGTGTGTGTGTGTGTGTGTGTGTGAGTGTGTGCGTGTGTGTGTCTGCCTGTCTGTTTCTGTGTCGATGTAAGTTGTGTATGTGTGGGGATGTACAGAAAAAGAGAGGTGAAGTGATGCAAGGAACATATGATTGTCTTTAATGCAACTGCTTACACAACAATTATAATGATGATGTCGGCGATGGTGGTGGCTGAGATGGTATTGGTGGTGGTAGTGGTGGTATTGGGATTGGTTGTGGTGGTGGTGGTAGTGGTGGTGGTATAGGTGTTGGTTGTGGTGGTGGTGGTCTGGATATACTAATGGTTTGTCAATCTTCATGATAATGTTAACGATGATGGAACCATAAAAAGAAATTGAATTGCCACAATATTGATGCAATATTGATACAATGACTTTATCCGAAGTATAGTAATCTTCCATCCGCCATGATGTTCCAGAAGGGAACATTAAAATGTTGTTGTTGTTGTTTTTCATGTATCTCCCTCGGTTTCGACTGTGAGTTTCCAGTTGTTTGATCTACTGAAGAACTTGCTCTTGAAATTAACCTATACGTGGTAGCTAAGCATTTCTCAGAAAGATGAACCCATAACACAATTCTCAGGGACATTCAGTGTAACTCAATGAGGTAAATGACAGGCTTTTTGAATTCAAAGTCCGCTTAATCCGACGAGGTTCCAACCAGTTTCCGCCAACATAATGTCCCTCAAAAACAATGATTCTAATCGAAGCTATGGGAAATGACATTCTTAGCAATACTGCCATGTTTCTTCGGCAACGTAGTAGAATCTGAATCTATCGCAGATAGAATAAAGAAAATTATTTGTATTGAATACAGCATTCAACAAATTTGAAATCCGTTCGAACTTTCAAAATAACAGAACCATCTCAAACACACTGTTATTTTCCATGTAACATCCACACTTAATATTCTGTCCTCTTTTCAGGATTATCTCTTCCTAATTTCTTGAATTTGTCACATTCCCCAGTTGTTTTACATCTGTTTCTTTCCTGTCTTGTTTCTTCATGCTTTGTCCCATTTACCACTCATTTTTTTTATTGACTTCTTCTTCTTCTTCTTCTTCTTCTTCTTCTTCTTCTTCTTCTTCTTCTTCTTCTTCTTCTTCTTCTTCTTCTTCTTCTTCTTCTTCTTCTTCTTCTTCTTCTTCTTCTTCTTCTTCTTCTTCTTCATGGTTGTTATTATTGGCGTTAAACAACATGCTTTGCAGTATAGAGTTACGTCTCTTTACGTTCTCATTTCAAATGCCGCCGTGGTTACATTTGCCTTTCATGCTTACAGGTTCGATCAAATACAGCACCAGTAATGCACTGGAGTCAATTTAATGGACTCTCCCGCCAACTTGCTGGCCTTGTGCCTATATTAGAAATCATTATTATTATTATTATTAATCACCTTCCTCCTCTCTCTTTTGTTTTTTGTTATTTTGGGGTTATCATTTAGGATTTTCCTACCAAGAACTTTGAAGTTCATTAAATCTTTGTGGACTTTTCTTTGTATTTGTTTTGTGTATTTTGTGTGTTTAGTGAGAGAAGGAAATGCTGTTTTACACCAATTTTAAGGGGATCTATAACTTCTGCAAACAGAAACTTGGCCAGAATGTTTGAGACAATGATATCCGGTAAAGTCAACTAAAAGCTTTGAAGAGTTGTTAAAACGGTGATGAAGTAAATCTACCACGAAATAGGACTTTAACAGGATATAACTCCAGAATGAAGATATTTGAAACAATGACGGCAAGGCAAATTGTTCGACTATCTAACTATTCCACCAAGCGACTGCTCCGTATTAGTAATAGTATGCCATGTCGCTTGATTTAATACCAACAACTTGCCTCTGGATCACTTTTAGGTTGTCCAATCTTTTGCAAGCATTCGGATGCATTCTCCAAATTTCGGATACCTTCCTCTCTCGAGGTCGTGAAAGGTATGCTGAATGCCATGCTTTCCCCCTTGCTTTCCCCCTTGCTTGAACAGTAAAACAATTGTTTTAATGGATAATTACGATCAAGTGAGTGAAAATGTCGGTTTTCTCTATTCATATCGACGAAGGTGGCA
>CAXHJY010001636.1:30000-55000 GCA_964016885.1 Eledone cirrhosa | reverse complement strand
TGTATATCCCCCCTTCCTATGTATATCCCCCCTCCTAAGTATATCTTCCCCCTCCTAAGTATATCTTCCCTTCCTATGTATATCACCCCCTCCTATGTATATCCCCCTCCTATGTAATCCCCCTTCCTATGTATACCCCCCTTTCTATGTATATCCCCCCTTCCTATGTATACCCCCCTTCCTATGTATACCCCCTCCTATGTATATCCCCCTCCTATGTATATCCCACCCTTCTTATGTATATCCCCCTCCTATGTATATCCAACCTTCCATTCCTCTTAATGTGCCATTATATAACCTCGGACGCCATGCTTTGACGCATAGAGTTACGGCCCTTGCCATTCTGGGTTCAAATCCAGCCGAGGTTAACTTTGCCTTTCATCCTTACGGGGTCGATAAAATAAAGTACCAGTAATACAGTGGGATAATTGCTGGCCTTGTGCCAGAACTAGAAACAATTATATAACCTCCACTTTTCTGAAATCCATTTTAAATTTCTAAACGGTGAACCTCCTCTACCTCTTCTTCCTCCTGGCCGCCGTCACCATCTTCAACGTGGTGATGATGTTGATCACCACCACCACCATCATCATCATCATCATCACCATTATCACCATCATCAACAACATCACCTTTATCGTTATCATAATTCTCATCGTCATCATCACCAATATTACCTACATCATCATCACCGTCATCATCATCATCATTACCACCACTATTATCTACAGCATCATCACCCCCAACAACATCAATACCAACACCATCGCCATCAACATCATAACCATCATCATCATAATCATGATTGCCATCATAATCATCATCATCATCATTACCACCACTATTATCGACAGCATCATCACCACCAACAACAACAATACCAACACCAACGCCATCAACATCATCATCATCATCATCACAATTAACTGACCCATACTGACCGTGTTTTTGTATTGTCCCTTATGTGTCGACCCTTGTTGTCAATAAAGAAAATAGCATCATCATCATCATCACGATCATTATTATTATTAGAGCGGTGGATTGGCAGTATGAGTAGAGCGTCGGATAATATGCTCTGCGTCATAGAGTTCAAATCTCTTTGAGTCCAAACCCTGCCGGGGTTAGCTTAGCCTTTCTTCCTTAAGGCGTCGATGTAATACAACACCAGTAATACACTGGAGAAGATTTAATTGACTTTCTCCTCCCCAAATAATGATTGTTGTTATTATTTGAAACTTCCTTTGAATTCTGCTTCTTTCCCAAATCATGCCGAGTGTCAACCTGGTAACTGAGGCAAATTTTGATAATACACACATTATCCTCTGTCCCCTATCCCTTCCCTCTTCGTATTCTGTTACTCACCTCCTTCTACCTGCTTCCCTTCAAGGGCACACCATTATATGTGCCTTATAAACAAGGCAGTATTCTAAACTTCAACAAGCTTGACTTTCATTATTAGTCTACCAGTTTTCTATATGAAAAAAAGTTGATTTAATACATTTTTTGTTCATATATGAATAAAACTTGTTTTACTCTTTCTTCAAATGCTATCAATTTCATGCCATTTTTTCAAACATTCCCTACAGTTGTCTAGACACAAAATCTAGATGTATTATAGATTAACGCCAACACTGTTAGATTTGATTTTCCATATATGTATATATATATTTTTTCCTTTTTTTGTGAGTATATGTACTAATTTCCGGATGATATAATCTGAATGTTTTAGAAAAAAAATGTGTGTGTGTGTATGTGTGTGTGTGTGTGTGTGTGTGTGTGTGTGTGTGCGTGTGTGTGTGTGTGTGTGTGTGCGTGTGTGCGTGTGTGCGTGTGTGTGTGTGTGTGTGTGTGTAATGTTTATTTTGTTCTTTTTTGTAAACTTTATGTCTATTGTAGGAAGTCACATTTAAAAAAGTCTAGCTGTATTATTTCTATTTGTTTGAGGGAGTTTGGCGTCAGTTTCTTACAATGTCTAGAAAAATACATTGAAAGATGTTACATTAAAACACATTAGAATAGAATAAATAAAGGCCACAAGGAAGGTCAGCTGGAAATTATTGACAGTTATAATTTATTATTGACTGCTATACATTACTGTATAATACTTAGTTGTTGTTTAAACCCAGTTCAGTTATCATCAAGCCACTCCGACCATGACAATTGCAATTACTTTTCATGCACACTGAATTAACGATTACATTGCCGAACGGGGGAACTCTCACGTCGTTGCTCGTGCTACAAGAAATAATAATCAAATTCCCTCAAATCCCACCTTAATGCCAAAACAGAAAGAAAGAAAATACTTACTAGTGCTGTCCCATTTTACAAAAAGACAGGAAGACCATATTTGGAGCAACTTTGATTATATCTTTACTCAAACAAGAATGATTGGGGCTAAGTAATAACAACATCTGTCCGTTTCCTTTTTTTTTGATTTGTTCCTCGCTGGCTGGCTCGTTAATCACCTAGTAATTATCGTGTTGATTTAATCCATAAGTAATTGAGGATTTATAAACAGTATCTTCAAAGAGAGTTTCAAATAATTATTGCTGATTTAGGCATAAGTCTATTTCTGATCACTGAGATTTTGTATATCCTTATATATGCTAACTGCTCTATTCAAGTTCCTTTAGTTAGCAGCTTATTCTTGACATTTAAAGAGGATACTCAGTTTAGTGCCTCTGTCTATAAATATATTATATTCACAAACAATATATTTACACCACCAGTCTATACATTCAATGGTTAAATATCTATTGATATGTTCTGTAATACACTGCACGAGCATTGAAACAAAAATATTAAGTTCCTAATAAGAATACAGTAACAGCAGCTACTATAATATATAATTCCTACACTGAAGTAGGGCCGCAGATGTGTAAAAGAAAACACAAAGTTATTGAAATCAAACAAGCTGATAAGTGATAATCATTTTTGTCATCTTTCCATGATTAGATATTGCATGGTGATATTTTATTTAAACACATACACATAGATCAGATTATATTCTGTAATATAAATTAACAATAGGATATTTCTGTCATTTATTCCAGCCACAATATATAATAAATATTTATTAATATTCCAGATGATTCCCATCCTGTGCCATCACGTAGTTGCAATTCTTATTCATATTTACATACTTGCAAGGTAAGTCGAGTATTCTCTGAGGTATTAATCTAAAACTTCTCAGTTTTGTCCAATATCTGGAACAGATGTAATAAGTATTAATGATACAGTGTGGACAGGTAGGGTCAGAATTAATGACTTAATGTGAATCAGATTTACTTACTGTTTAGATATGAAGGTATAACCAATGTCCATGACACTTTTACGGCCTTCGTGACTGGTAGGAATTAGGGATGATGGTATCCACAAAACCGAAACCTAGTCTGAATTCTAACAATGGAGGAGACTCCGCTAAAGATATTCACAAATCAGGTGGGGATGCTAAACCGAACGATGAATTAAGAAAGCCACCCAGGCAGGCCACGGTGGATTTTAACTGAGAACACAAAGTGTCGGAACATATTCTTCACGGCATCTAGGCCGACCCTCTAACAATTCCATCACACCTGGAATAGTACTTTTAATTTATCGACTCTGAAAAATTAAAAGTTCACTTTGACGTGGGATTTGGACTCATGAGGATTTCGCCCGCAAAGGATTTCGCCCGAGGCACTAACATTTTCATTAATTCACCGGCTGTAGAGGAATATTCTAATTTATTGATCCTGAAAGGCTGAAAGGCAAATTTGGCAGCAACAGCATTTGAAATCAAAGAAAAACTGAGACCTGGAATACATACCATATGGTATTTAAATCGGGGCTCTAACAACTTCTGAACCAGCATCTGCCAGGTTCAAAAGTTTTCAATTATCAACCATGATATGATTTTGTTATCAAATTGATACATCAATGAAATATCGCCTTCTTTTTTAAACAAGATTACAAATAACCGGAACCCATACAAAATTTATATAATTACATTTACTGAATCCTTATAAAATAAAAGTTATTAGTATAAAGAAATGTATGCAGAGATAAATATGTAATAAGCTAAATGATGAAAGTGATAAAAATCCTTATGCTTCCTTTTCCTTTGTCGTGTGTATTATAATTTGAACTGATCTATTAGATTCCAAGTTTAAACTTCCCAGAGGCAATTCTGTCCCCGTAAACTTCTTTGATCTGCGAACTTAACGATAAAAAGAACTAGTTTAATCAGAATAAAATGCTAAAGAAAAACACAACATAAATTCTTATTATTCAATAAAACATTGATCGTTAACAGAAATCAATGGATCTCTCTACCTACCTACTTACCTATGTATCGATGTAACAATCTAACTATGTAGCTAGCACGCTACCTACCTATCTATCTATCTATCTATCTATCTATCTCTGTCTCTATCAGACGTGTGTAACTTCGCAGAGAAGTTTCCGTTAATTTATGTAAGAAAAAAACGTGAGTTTTTAGTTAAATTTTATATATTGTGTAACTTGACCCCCCCGTCTGGACCTTCAGGTGATGGGTCAACTCATTTTCGCCCCTACAGGAGCGAAATATCCATTTGAAAATTTTTTTCTCCATCGAATCTTGGAAAAAATATTGTAAAAGTTTGATTACGTTATGAACGCTGCGTCCAACGATAATGGTGGTGGGGAGGCGGTAAGACTACAAAGCTCGCAGTCAACATCGTCTTCTTCACTAGATACTATAGAGATGGAAAGACGAAATGAAAATGTAAAAACGAATTCATATCCAAACAACACAAATGACACCAAACTGTTCAATGACAACAAAAATAACAGCAATAATGATGATAAAAGCAACAATGATAACAACAACAAAGAAAAAAATAAAGACAACACCAATAACACCAGCATCAAAGACAACAACAACACCAAGGAAAATACGAATAATATCAACATCGGTGACAACAAGAATAACAACAACAATAACAACAATAATGACAACACCACCAACACGGATTCCACAAAGAAACCAAAAATCTCCTTTGCAGAGAAAGTTAAAAAAAAGGAGGAACTGATATATCTCGACATAACAAATGCTGAACAACTTTTAAAGGACGCTAGGAGATATGTCACTTTCGAAAAAAATGGTGCTTTCAGCATCAATTCTCCGATAGAAATTCGCAAGGAAACTGCTCTCAAAATGATAGTTTTTAGGACAGTTTCCAATTCTACCCGAAAACCAGCCCAATTGTCACAGAAAGAAATTGACTGGTTTTCAAAAATTAAATGAATGATATTGCATTCATTCAAAGAAGCAAACTTTTTGGGAGTATTTCGGTACTCATGAAGGATCAATTGACGGCCCAAAATTACTCTGTGTCGCCAATTGTATCCAACCTGTACACCCTTTTCCCTACATACATGGGAAAAAGGACACAAAAGATCAGAATCACGAGTGTCACACCAAAGGTGAACATATGGTGGATAATGTGCGGCTTCATCAATTTTGATGAAGACAGAATACTGTCAGTAGGAAAGTCCCCCAGAGATGTATTCAATGGGACTAGCATTGAAGTTCTGGTGCAAATGAGCCCATAGCGAATAGCTATGATCCCACAACGTGTGCTCCTGGACGGACTCACCTACATAAACTTTTCGGTTGAGGGTAGGCGGCCTTCATGTTACCATTGCTTTAGCAGGGGTCACCTGAGGGCTTCCTGTCCTAAATTAATGAATAAAAAAAAGGCTCTTCTGCCGACACCCATCAAAACAACACAACCACCAACACCACCACAACAGCAACAACACCAACAGACAAAAACAACCACAACAAACACAGTCCCACCCAACCCCACTCCACCTAAAACCACTGCGAAATCACATACAGACACAACACCTCCCCAAGACATACCCCTCCCCAATCACACAGACGATACAACAGATGAGGTTATCTCGCCATCACCCAGTGAAGACGAGGGAGAACCCCATCGCTCGAAAAGAAAGAAAAGACATCACAAAAGCAAAAAACCAGCAAACACTACCACAAACATACAACCACCAACACAAACAACAAAAACATCACAAACAAAACCCCCACCTCCTGAAAACAAAATACCTACAACAAAACGAAAGCACACACAAGAACTACAGACAAAAACAAACACAACACAAGAAAATTACACTTACACTTACATAAACACTGAAAACAAAACACTAATGGAGACCATCAAGAACGACCCTTCGGTGAAAACCGAAGGGAGAACTTTCGCCCAGTCTATTAAAAATAGCAAAAAACTGAACCTAAAACTGATTAGGGTCCCTATACAAACATATAGGTCCCTAAATGAAACATTTGAGAAGGATGTGCGGAATTCCTGCGTGAAACCACTCAACCGCGTCCTTCTCAAATTTCTCCCCACCCCAGACACCCCCAGCCCACCAGACCCCACCCCACCAAACATCTCCGTCCCCACCCCGCCGGAAACCACCACCCATCCAGACAACCGCTCCAACACCCCCATGGAAATCGTGCGGTCTGGTCCCCAGGAGACGAAGGGTGGGTGATCTCTTTTCCTCTTTTAACTTTTCAGCACCAACATGGCCAACATAAGAGTTGGATGTGTGAACGTACGCGGCCTGGGGCTGCCCTGGAAACAGGGCAAACTCTTAAACGACCTCAGGTCGCACAGTATGGATGTGGTAGCCATTTGCGAGTCCAGGATCCACAGCGAGCGACAGCTGGCCCCCATCTTCGATGACTTTGAGATCTACGCATCTCTCTGTCAACCGTTTTGCTGCGGAAACACCTGGGCCTCGTAACACAGACGGTACATCTGGACCCGGAGGGTCGACTGGTGATCCTAGACGTTGACGGTAGTGAAGGTGGAGCCTTCAGGCTGGTGGCCGCATATGCGCCATCCGGGACACCGCGGCCAGACTTCTTCAAACGTCTAGAGACTTTTCTGGGAACGTCCCGCTCCTTGCTTTTAGTGGGGGACTGGAATGGAATCCTAGATGCACGTTGGGACTATGTCGGAGCATGTCCCGATAAAGGGGCGTGTAACAGCCTCAAACAGTTAATCGACCGATTTGACCTGGCCGATAGATATCGACTAGATTTTCCGACTGCGCCACTGTGGACGTGGAGTAATCGTAGCGGAACATCTAGATCGTATCTAGATAGGGTTCTAGTTAGAAATAAGGATAGGGACATGTTAAGCTGTCCACAAATGTTCATGGTTGCCTATTCAGATCACAAACTAGTGACCTGTATAGCCAACCTTGATAGAACCCATAGAGAAGGACCCGGCTACTGGAAGTTGAACTTTTCGTTACCGACAAGCAAAGCCTACAGTAGACGGATTAGCACTTTAGTTAAACAGCACTTGACAGGGGCCATTGTCAACAACAGATGGTGGTACTCTCTGAAGAGGGCAGTTAGATTAGACTCGATAGTTTTTAGTAAAGAATTAGCGTTAGATAGAAATAGAACCGAGAAGGAACTGGTAGATAAAGTAGAAGAGGCAATTAGAAGTGGCAACGTAGCCAGCGTGCTAGCATCGCGAACGGCCTTGGACCAGTTCTTCGACGCAAAGCACGAGGGCTGCGTTGTCAGAAGCAAAATACTTGCTCTGGGAAACGAGGGAGCCAAAGCTGTTAGCTGGGCCGGAGTGACGGAGGCAAAAAGTGGCAACAAGTCCACGATTCGGTCTTTGAAGGACCAAAACGGACGCGTGATACGTGAGCCGAAGCAGATGTGTGCGGCTTTTCGGCGGTACTTTGCTCAACTGTTCGGGAGGGGCGGCGCGCCGGGAGAGGCTATGGAGTCGGTCCATACCTCGACGGCCTACCGCGACTCTCGGACAGCGAGGCAAAGTTCTGCGAAAAGCCGATTTCAGCCGCTGAGATAGGGGACGCGTTGAGCCAATGCGGCAAACGCAAATCTCCAGGTCTCGACGGTCTACCCTACGAATTTTACGTAGCAATGCCGGACTTATTCTCCAGTCTCCTGGAAGTGGTCTACTGCAACTGGCAACAGAACGGGAGAATTCCCAGTTCTGTAACCGGGGGCGTGGTCACACTAATCAGGAAGGACGAGAATAAGGGGGATGACATAGGCAACTTCCGGCCCATAACTCTGCTAAACACAGAGTTACAGATTTTGGCCAAGGTGTTGGCAAAGAGGCTGGAACTTGTCATCGAGAACCTGGTGGGAGAAGCGCAGACAACCTCCACCTCATGCGATACATCATAGAGAGGGTAGGGTATAAACCCGGCTTCAGTGGGGCCCTAATCAACTTGGATCAGTCTAAGGCTTTCGATGGGGTTGACCATCGTTACCTGGATGCGGTGCTCGAGGCGGCAGGCTTCGGACCCGTGTTCAGGGGCTGGATTGCTACAATGCACAACAGCAACATCTGCTCAAGTGTCAAGGTGAACGGCTACATCTCGGAGCCGTTCCACATTACGCGATCCATTCAACAGGGATGCCCTCTCTCCTCTCTTCTGTACGTACTGACTCTTGAGCCACTACTGCGGAAGTTGGAGCTATTGCAGGGCATCCCTCTGGAACCGGGACTGCGGAAAGCGGCGTCGGCCTCCGCCGACGACGTGACAGTAATGGTGTCGGGCGCCTCGCAAATCGAGGAAGTCGGCACCTTATTGAAGGAATACGAAAGTTTCACAGGAGCGAAGCTGAACCGGGACAAGTCCATCGGTTTGCAACTCGGATCGTGGAGAGGCGAACCGATGCCTTCCGATGGCGTCGCCGGACGCTGGACGGAAGGACCGGTAAAGCTGCTCGGGGTCTGGTCTGGTTTGGTCCGGACCTCCAGGTGGAGAAGAACTGGAACGAAGTGACGGCCAAGGTTTTTGCACTCACCCAGAAGTGGGCCGAATGCAAACTATCATTGAAAGGTCGAGCGGAGGTGGCGAACACTTTTATGGCGTCCGCCATCTACTACCGCTTGAGCGTCGTGCCTTGTCCAGCCAAAACGCTCGCCAAAATAGAACGCGCGCTCTTCCAATTCCTTTGGAAGAGGCGGGCTCCTTTGGTGAGAAGATCCATCTGCTGCCAACACCCTTCTAACGGAGGGATGGGGATGCCGTGGTTGACGATGCGCAAACACGCGCTCAGGCTGCGGCATCTCTACGTATTCCTCACCGGACAACCGGTGTGGGCCCCGTTCGTGAGGCGAGCCTTCCCACGACTCGTCTCGCTGACCGAGCTGCAGTCCTGGGTCAAGCAAAGACCGAGGAAAATGGGCGACTGGCACATCGAATGTGCTCAGGCGCTCACAGCCCTCTGGCAGGCGGACCCGGCGATCAGTGGAGACTCCACTTCGTCATTCTATAGAGGGTTGATCCGCAGCAAGTGCGACGACGCGCTCGGTGAAACTCTAGGCGTAGAGGAAGATGAACTGGCCAATCTGTTCGGTAGGACCTTCCGCCCGGGACCGATGGACAACTTCCAAAAGTCCCTGGCCTGGCAGTGCTACCGAGGAGCTCTACCAGTTCGAGACAAGCTCTACAAACATGGGCGCCCGAGCAGGGACCCTGCAAAAAAGATCTGTCCGAGGTGCGTGCGAGACGAAGAAACCGTCGCGCACGCATTCATACACTGCCCGGGCGTCACTGACCTGTGGGGCTATGTAGAACGACTATTGTCGCTGGTGTGACCAATCCGGTTGACCACCGAGTCCATTGTCATGATCAAACCGCCACCCTCCTTCAAAAACGAACGAGAGGCAGTTTTCCTTTGTGTGATAGATATGGCGAAAGAGGTTGTATGGTGGACAAGGTTGAAAGGGCTGAGGTCAGACACCTTTCTCTCCGGCCAACAACTGATTATTTTTTTCAAATACCACTTTGGAAGAAGAATCAGGATGGAGAGAGAGGTGCTGTACCCCAGCAAGTTTTATGAAAGGTGGGTGAAAGTGGCGAGAATGGCCCGAGTGAATGGGCCTTCTCTCTATATCAGCCTGTAGGTTGAGAAAAAGGAGGAGGAGAGGAAACGAGTACAAACTCTTCGTACTCCTTGAGATGAGGGTTGCACATTTTCTCGGGGGTATGTGTTACCCATATAAACTGTCTCCCCATATTGGGGAAAATCGACTAACTTTTTAAATTATATTTGTGATAACATTTTACACGTTTTTATTGTATGTAAACTTCCCCCTTTGTATTTGTCCCCTTCTTTTGTGCCCCTGTGGCTAATAAAGAAACATATCTATCTATCTATCTATCTCGGTGAAATTGCTCGGGGTCTGGTTCGGACCAGACCTCCAGGTGGAGAAGAACTGGGGTGAGGTGACGAACAGGGTGTTTGCACTGACCCAGAAGTGGGCCGAGTGCAAACTGTCCCTGAAAGGTCGGGCGGAGGTGGCGAACACTTATATAGCGTCCGTCATCTACTACCGCCTGACCGTGGTGCCTTGCCCAAGGGAAACGCTCGCCAAAATGGAGCGCGAACTCTTCCAATTCCTTTGGAAGAAGCGGGCTCCTATGGTGAGGAGATCCATCTGCTGTCAACACCCTTCGAAAGGAGGGCTGGGGATGCCGTGGCTGATGATACGTATACACGCATTAAGGCTACGGCACCTTCAGGTATTCCTCTCCGGTCAACCGGTGTGGGCCCCGTTTGTGAGGCGAGCCTTTCCCAGACTCGTCTCACTCACCGAGCTGCAATCCTGGGTCAAGCAAAGACCGAGAAAACTGGGCGCCTGGCACACCGAGTGTGCCCAGGCGCTCACGGCTCTCTGGCAGGCGGACCCGGCTGTCAGTGGAGAATCCACCTCGTCATTCTATAGAGGGCTGGTGGTTAGCAGGTGCGACGACGCCCTCGGAGAAGCCCTAGGCATGGAGGAAGACGAACTGGCCAACCTTTTCGGTAGGACATTCAGCCCGGGACCCATGGAAAACTTCCAGAGGTCCCTGGCCTGGCAATGCTACAGAAGGGCTCTGCCCGTTCGAGAAAGGCTCTACAGACACGGGCGCCCGGGTAGGGACCCATCGAAAAAGGTCTGTCCCAGATGCGTGTGCGACGAGGAAACCGTTGCACACGCATTGGTACACTGCTCTGGCATTGCCGATCTGTGGCGCTATGTCGAACAACTGCTGTCAAGGGTGGGACCGATCCGGTTGACCACCGAGTCTATTGTAACGATCAAGCCGCCTCCCCTCTTCAAAAACGAAGGAGAGGCGGTGTTTCTGTGCGTAATAGCCATGGCGAAAGAGGTTGTATGGTGGACGCGTCTGAAAGGACTGAGGTCAGACACCTTTCTCTCTGGCCAACAACTGGTCCGTTTCTTCCGATATCATTTCGGAAGAAGGATCAGGATGGAGAGAGAGGTGCTGCACCCCAGCCGTTTCTATGAAAGATGGGTGAAAGTGGCGAGAATGGCCCGTGTCAATGGGCCTTCACTCTACATCAGACTATAGGTGAGGAAGATGAAAGACCAAGGGAGCACCCCTTCTCTGTGCTCCAGAGGAGAAGGGTTGCACACTTTTTTCGGGGGTGTGTGAGACCTCCCAAGGCGCCTCCTCTCTATTGAGGACTTTGTTATAAATTTTATTTTTTGTTATATTTTATTTTATTTTATATATTGTTATTGCCTCCTCCTTATTGAGGACGCCTTGTTTTGTAAACTCCCTCCATTGTACTTGTCCCACTTTTGATGCCCTGGTGGCAAATAAAAGAAACATATCTATCTATCTATCTATCTACCCCTCCCACCCAACAAGGAAGACGAACCCCTTTCGTCGCAAGACGAAAAAGATCCCTTCCAACAAGTAAAAAGAAAGAAGAGGAGACGCACCACAGGCACACATGTTAACTTTAACCCCCCCCCCCCCCCAAGAGAACACAAACTACACACAAACCACCCCTCCCTGTCACACAACACTATCTGCTACACAAAAAAAGACCTTACAATATACATACATGAACACAGACAACAAAGAATTACGGAAAACAATTTCAGCAAACCCTTCGGTCCAAACCGAAGGGCCTAACTTTAAAACTGCTGTGGGACTACCTCATTTAAAAATGATAAAAGTCCCGATGCACTTGGACAAAACACTGAAAATAAATTTCACGGAGGACGTGCCCCCCCCCCCCCTGCGTCAAACCAATCAACCGCGTCCTCCTAAATAATTTGACCCCCCTTCCCCCACCCAGACACCCACTCAACCACAAACACCCCAACCCCACAACACACCGATGCCCCTTCACTTCCACAAACCACCACCCCACCCAACAACCCATCCCCAACCAGCATGGAAATTGAGCGGCCCGTTTCCCGGGACGCAGAGAGGTAAGTGCCTTTTCTCCTTACCACCAACATGGCTGTGCTAAGAGTAGGGTGTCTAAATGCGCGTGGCCTGGGCTCGTCTTGGAAGCAAGCAATGCTTCTAAATGACCTCAGGTCACAATCTATAAATGTGATGGTTATCTGCGAGGCGCGGATCAGCAGCATGCGACAGCTAGCCCCCACCTTTGACGACTTTGAGATGCACGCATCTCTCTGTCAGCCCGGAGGTGGGGGTGGGGTTGTCGTTCTGCTGCAAAAACATATGGGCCTTGCAACACAGATAGTTCACTTGGACCCAGGGGGTCGACTGGTGGTGCTGGACCTTGGCAGTGGTGAAGGTAGAGCCTTTAGGCTGGTAGCCGCATATGCCCCTTTTGGGACTGAGCGGCCCGACTTTTTCCAGCGTCTGGAGTCTTTTCTAGGGACGTCCCGTTCCCTGCTTTTAGTGGGGGATTGGAATGGTATCCTGGATGCACGTTGGGACTATGCAGGGGCATGTCCTGATAGAGAGGGGTGCAACAGCCTCAAGGGGTTACTCGGCCGATTTGACCTGGCCGATAGATTTCGACTAGATTTTCCGACGGTGCCAACCTGGTCTTGGTCAAATCGCAGCGGATCATCTAGGTCGTACCTAGATAGATTTTTAGTCAGAAATAAGGACAGGGACTTTTTAAGTTGTCCAGAAATGCTCATGGTTGGCTATTCAGACCACAAGTTGGTGACCTGCATGGTCAACCTTGATAGAACGCATAGACAGGGCCCCGGTTACTGGAAGTTCAACTTGTCCTTGCCGGCAAGTAGAGCCTACAGGGATCGGATTAGTACGTTAGTTAAGGAACGGTTGACTGGAGCGATCGTCAACAGCAGGTGGTGGGTATCTCTAAAGAGAGATTGGAGTAGTCTCGATAGAATTTAGTAAGGTTCTAGCTGCGGATAGGAATAGGAAGGAAAGGGAGCTAATAGATAGAGTAGAAGAGGCTATTAGAAGCGGCGACGTGGCCAGAGTGCTAGCGTCGAGAACGGCTTTGAACAAGTTTTTCGACGCGAAGCACGAAGGCTGCGTTGTCCGAAGTAAAATACGTGCTCTAGGGAACGAGGGGACCAAAGCTGTTAGCTGGGCCCGCGTGACAGAGGCCAACAGTGTAACTAAATCCACCATCCGGTCTTTGCGAGACCTGGATGGACGGGCGATTCTTGAGCCTAAGCAGATGTGTGAGGCCTTTCAAAGGCACTTTGCCCGACTGTTCGGGAGGGGCGGGGAGCCGGTTGGGAACGTGGACTTCGGTCCATACCCCGAGGGCCTGCCGCGCCTCTCGGACAGGCAGGCGAAGTCCTGCGAGGAGCCGATTTCGGCCGCTGAGATAGAGGACGTGCTGAGCCAATGCGGCAAACGCAAATCCCCGGGTCTCGATGGTCTTCCTTACGAATTATATCTAGCTATGCCGGACTTGTTCCCCGATCTCCTCGAGGCGGTCTACTGCAACTGGCAACAGAACGGGAGAATTCCCTGTACTGTGACCAAGGGCGCAGTCACGCTAGTGAGGAAGGACGAGAACAAGCGTGACGAAATAAGTAACTTCAGGCCCATAACTCTGCTAAATACAGAGTTACAGATTTTGGCCAAGGTGCTAGCAAAGAGGTTGGCGCTTGTCGTAGGCAACCTGGTGGGAGATGCGCAGACATGTGCTATCCCGTCCAGGTCCATCCACGATAACCTCCACCTCATGCGATACATCATAGAGAGGGTTGGGAACGAACCCGGCTTTGGTGGGGCCCTGATCAACTTGGATCAATCTAAGGCATTCGATAGGGTCGACCATGGTTACCTGGATGCGGTGCTAGCGGCGGCAGGCTTCGGACCCGTTTTCAGGGGCTGGATCAATGCCATGCACAGCAGCCACATCTGCTCTAGGGTCAAGGTGAACGGCTACCTCTCGGAGCCGTTCAAAATCGCGCGGTCCATCCGACAAGGGTGCCCTCTGTCCTCTCTTCTGTATGTGTTGACTCTCGAGCCACTACTGCGGAAGTTGGAGTTGTTGCAGGGCATCCCTTTGGAACCGGGATTGCGGAAAGCGGTGTCGGCCTACGCCGATGACGTGACAGTAATGGTGTCGACGGCCTCCGAAATCGAGGCGGTCGGCACCTTACTGGAGAAGTACGAATGGTTCACAGGGGCTAAGCTGAACCGGGACAAGTCAATCGGTTTGCAACTCGGCACGTGGAGGGGCAGACCGATGCCCTCCGATGGCGTCGTCGGACGCTGGACGGAGGGCCCGGTGAAGTTGCTCGGGGTCTGGTTCGGACCGGACCTCCAGGTGGAGAAAAACTGGGCGGAGGTTACGAACAGGGTGTTTGCACTGACCCAGAAGTGGGCCAGTTGCAAACTATCCCTGAAAGGTCGGGCGGAGGTGGCGAACACCTACATAGCGTCCGTCATCTACTACCGCCTGACCGTAGTGCCCTGCCCAAGGGAAACCCTCACCAAGATGGAGCGCGCACTCTTCCAATTCCTTTGGAAGAGGCGGGCTCCTATGGTGAGGAGATCCATCTGCTGTCAACACCCTTCGAAAGGAGGGCTGGGGATGCCGTGGCTAATGATGCGTAAACACGCATTAAGGCTACGGCACTTCTACGTATTCCTCACCGGTCAACCGGTGTGGGCCTCGTTTGTGAGACGAACCTTTCCCAGACTCGTCTCACTCACCGAGCTGCAATCCTGGGTCAAGCAAAGACCGAGAAAACTGGGCGCCTGGCACACTGAGTGTGCCCAGGCGCTCACCGCCCTCTGGCAGGCGGATCCGGTTATCAGTGGAGACTCCACCGCAACATTCTATAGAGGGCTGGTACGCAGCAGGTGCGACGACGCCCTCGGAGAAGCCCTAGACATGGAGGAGGACGAACTGGCCATCCTGTTCGGTAGGACATTCAGCCCGGGACCTATGGACAACTTCCAGAAGTCCCTGGCCTGGCAGTGCTACCGAGGCGCTTTACCCGTTCGAGAAAGGCTCTACAGACACGGGCGCCCGGGTAGGGACCCCGCCAAAAAGATCTGTCCTAGATGCGTGTGCGACGAGGAAACCGTTGCACACGCATTGGTACACTGCTCGGGCGTAGCCGATCTGTGGGGCTATGTCGAACAATTGCTGTCAGGGTGGGACCGATCCGGTTGACCACCGAGTCTATTGTAATGATCAAGCCGCCTCCCCCCTTCAAAGATGAAGCAGAGGCGGTGTTTCTGTGCGTAATAGCCATGGCGAAAGAGGTTGTATGGTGGACGCGTCTGAAAGGACTGAGGTCAGGCACCTTTCTCTCTGGCCAACAACTGGTCCGTTTCTTCCGATATCATTTCGGAAGAAGGATCAGGATGGAAAGACAGGTGCTCCACCCTAGTCGTTTTTATGAAAGGTGGGTGAAAGTGGCGAGAATGGCCCGTGTGAATAGGCCTTCTCTTTACATAAGCCTGTAGGTGGAAAGGAGGAAGGAACGAGGGAGCACCCCCTCTCTGTGCTCCTGAGGAAAAGGGTTGCACACTTTTTTCGGGGGTGTGTGCGACCCCCCAAGGCGCCTTCTCTCTATTGAGGATTTTGTTATAAATTTTATTTTTTGTTATATTTTATTTTATTTTTATATTTTGTTATTGCCTCCTCCTTATTGAGGACGCCTTTTTGTGCAAACTCCCCCCTTTGTACTTGTCCCACTTTTGATGCCCTGGTGGCAAATAAAAGAAACATATCTATCTATCTATCTCCCACTCTCTGTTATGGACACATGTGTTAAACTTGCTCGGTAAGTTTTGTTTAAATTTCTTTAGAAATTCGTCATTGTGAACTTTTAATTTTATACCAATTTGTAGAGGGACTGACATAACAGGTCAAATTTTGATCTGCTCAGTCTCCCAAAACATCATGCCCCTCAGGGCAAAAACATCCAAAATATTTTCGAAAATATTTTTGCAAAACACTTCAATATTTTAAAATATGGCTGAAGCAAAGCACCTACTTCTTTGTCAATACAAGAAGATGGAAAAGGAAAGCCATGCCTACTTGACGAGCAGGTAGTAGCAGACATTGACAAAGGAATGCCAGCATTATCGCCTGAACATTTAGTAGAGGAACAAGCTTCAGCTGCTTGTAAGCAACTGAACACGCCTGACGTCACAAAGGTCACATATATCCACACACAGAAGGAACTATATGTATCAAACACTAACACCACCACGCCCAACAACAACAACACAATAAATGAGAACAACAACACAACAAAAGGAATCAGTGGCAACACAACGAATGAGACCATCATCACCACCAACAACAACAATAACAAAATTTCATTTGCAGCAACAGTTGCTAAGCAACAGGATTTTAAATACTACTCCATGGAAATTTCCCAAAAGTCCCAATATTTGGAAGAAGCTTCCAACTATGTGACGTTTGAGGGAGTCACACCACACATACACATACCCCCACAAGTAAGAGAGATGACACAGAAAAAGAAACTAATCTATAGAACAGCTGACATCATTACCAAAAACCCATAACGCTCCCAACAAGCACTATTGAAGCTGCACTAAAAGATATCAAGCCAGACGTGACATACCGCCAAAGAGTTAAACAGTATGGAAGTGTTTCAGTGCTCTTTAAGAGCGAAACTCTGGCACAAAAACACTCGGTACACCCAATAAAAATGGATCAACACATCTTCGTCTCCACATACATGGGAAGAAGATCCTACAAAATAAAAATAACCAGGATCCCAGCAGAAGTCAACATATGGTGGATCCTACGCTGCATCCTGAAGAAGGATGAGGACACCCTCCTATCTGTAGACAGGACAGACCGGAATAACTGGTTTGGAACCTGCATCGAGGTTCTGGTACAAATGAGGCCAGAGAGAGTTGAGAAAATACCGGACAGGATCCTCCTTGAGGAAGATGTCATCTACATTTTAGTGTTGGCGAAAAGACCTCAGTGCCATAATTGTGGGAAAACCACACACTTAAAGGCCTTTTGCCCTTTCTTAAACAAACCGAGGACAAAGAAGGTGTTATTACCAACACCAAAACCCCAACATCATCACCCACAACCAAACACAACACAAAAACCTGCAACATCCACTCCCACACCACCACAGACCAGAGGAAACTACACACACAAAATCCCACTGAAAAACCCTCCATTTCCCCCTCCCTCCCTGTCAAATACTTCTACAAACACCTGCACAAACCCTCCACCACACAACATACCCTCCTATCTACCCCTGATTCAGAAGTCTCAGACACGGGAGCCTCTACATCTCCATGTGAGAATGAAGAGGAACCCCAAAAATCCAAAAAACAACAATAAAAAATACACAAAAACAACTACAGAAAACACGCACACACCCAACCCCACAATAAACACACCGCCAGAAATGACAAACACACCAAAAACACAATCACCACCAACACAACAAACACTTCACCAACAAAACAAACACCCACACCACCACAATCACAAACCCCAACCTCAAAAAGAAAAGTACAAACAGAAACAGTATACATAAAAAACAAAACACATTACACATACATAAAAACAAGTAACAAAGAATAGGTGGAAACTGTCCGAAAGGACCCCACAATACAAACGGAAGGGAAAACCTTCCCCACCAACGACCCACCACCAAACCTCAAACTTACCAGGGTAACAACCCTAAAGTATGAAACTTTAAAAGAGAACTTCCCATATGATGTGGGCTCCCCCTTGCCCAAAACCCCTTTAACCGTGTCCTGCTAACAGGATTCCCTCCCTCCTCAAACACCACCAATCTGGACATGGAGATCGAACAAACCGACCTCCAGGAAACGAAAATGTATGTGTTCCTGCCTTTTCTCTCCTTAACTCTTCTTCACCAACATGGCGACTATACAAGCTGGATGTTTGAATGTACGTGGCCTGGGCATGTCCTGGAAACAGGGCCAGCATTTACATGATCTCAGGTCACATTGTATAGATGTGATAACCATCACCGAGTCCAGAATTCACGACAAGCAGCAGCTAACCCCCATGTTCGATGATTTTGAGATCTACGCATCTCTCTGTCAGTCAGGAAGTGGAGAGGGAGTTGCTGTTCTGTTTCGAAAAACCTTGGATCTCAAAATACAGACGATTCACTTGGATGCGGAGGGCATCCTGGTGGTCCTGGACGTGAATGGTAGTGAAGGTGGAGCTTTCAGACTGGTGGCCGTATATGCCCCGACTGGGACATCGTGACAACAGTTCTTCAAGCGTCTGGAGCCATTCCTGGGAACGTCTCGCTTCTTAGTGTTAGCGGGGGACTGGAATGGCATCTTAGATGCACGTTGGGACTATGTAGGAGCTTGTGATAATAGAGGGGGGCGTAATAGCCTCAAAAACTCATCAGCCAATTCCAACTGGCTGATAGATATTGACTAGACTTCCCAAGTGCACCACTGTGGACGTGGAGCAACCGCACTGGGTCTTCTAGATCGTATTTAGATAGATTTTGAAATAGACAGAATGATAAGGAAACATTAAGCTGTCCACAAATGCACTTGGTTGCCTATTCAGACCACAAATTCGTCACCTGCGTAGTCAACCTTGATAGAACACATAGACAAGGATCCGGATACTGGGAGCTAAACATGTCGCTCCCGGCGCGCAAGGCCTACATTAAACGGATTAGCACCTCAGTTAAGTGCCAGTTGACGGGGGCGATCGTCAACAACAGGTGGTGGAGCTCTCTCAAGAGAGCAATTAGAATAGAATCGATAGCATTTAGCAAGGAAGTAGCTTTAGAAAAAAAAAAAAACTGAAAAGGAACTGGTAGCTAAAATAGAAGAGGCACTTAGGAACGGCAGTATAGCTGACGTGCTAGCAGTGAGAGGGCCATTAGACCAGTTCTTGAACGTGAAACACGAAGGTTGTATTGTCAGAAGTAGAACACGTGCTCTAAGAAAAGTCGCAACAAATCCACAATTCGGTCTTTGCAAGACAAAGATAAACGCATTATACTTAAATCCAAGCAGATGTGCACGGCCTTCAAGCAGCATTTTGCACAACTGTTCGGGCAAAGAGGTACATCGAGCGAGGTGATGGATTTCAGCCCCTACCTCGCCGGCGTACCGCGACTCTCGAGCACAGATGCAGGGAGCTGCGAAAGACCGATCACCGTGGGCGAAATAGAAGATGCCCTAGGCCGCTGCGGGAAACTCAAATCACCGGGTTTAGATGGTCTACCCTATGAGTTTTACATAGGCATCTTCTTCTCTGGCGTCCTCGAAGCGGTCTACTGCAGGCAGAGGCGTAGTAACGCTGATCAGGAAAGTTGAGAACAACGGGGATGAGATAAGCAATTTCAGGCCCATAACTGCTCAACACAGAGTTAAAGATTTTGACCAAGGTATTAGCAGCAAGGCTGGTGCTTGTCGTCGAGAACCTGGTAGGGGAAGCCCAAACGTGTGCAATCTCGACCAGGTCCATATGCGACAACCTCCATCTCAGGCGATACATCATAGAGAGGGTAGGGTGTAAATCTGGCTTCGGTGGGGCTCTGATCAATTTAGATCAGTCTAAGGCATTTGATAGGGTCGACCATCACTACTTGGAAGCAGTTCTCAAGGCGACCAGCTTCAGTCGTGTCTTCAGCGGCTGGATCGCTGCGATGCACACCAGCATCTGCTCGGCAATCAAGGTGAATGGCTACTTAACAGAGCCATTCCAAATCATGCGTTCCAGCCGTCAGGGATGCCCTATCTCCTCCATTCTGTATGTACTGATTCTCGAGCCGTTACTGCGGAAGTTGTAGCTGTTGCAGGGCATCCCGATCGAACCAGGACTGCGGAAAGCAGCGTCGGCCTATGCCAACGACATAACCGTAATGGTGTCGAAACCCTCGGAAATCGGGGTAATCGGCAACCTATTAGAGGAATACGAAACGTTGACAGGAGCAAGACTAAACCCATACAAGTCTAAGGTTTGCAACTCGGCACATGGAGGGGCAAGCCCATGCCTTCCGACAGAGTCGTTGGACGCTGGGCGGAAGGACCGGTGAAATTGCTCGGGGTCTGGTTTGGTCCAGACCTCCAGGAGGACAAGAACTGGAATGAGGTCACGGCGAAGGTGTTTGCACTAACCCAGAAGTGGGCTGAGTACAAACTCTCCCTGAAAGGTCGACCGGAGGTGGAGAACACTTACATAGCGTCCGTCATCTACTACCGCTGGACAGTCATGCTTTGCCCCCGCGAATACCTTACTAAAATGGAACGCCTACTCTTCAAGTTCCTCTGGAAGAAACAGGCTCCATTGGTGAGGAGATCCATCTGCTGTCAACACCCTACTAATGGAGGGCTGGGCGTGCCGTGGCTGATGATACGCAAACACACGCTGAGGCTACGCCATCTCCAGGTATTCCTGACCGGTGAACCGGTGTGGCTGTCGTTTGTGAGACGAGCTCTTCCACAACTCGTCTCACTCATTAACTGAGCTGCAGTCCTGGGTCAAGCGAAGACCGAAGATGGGTGCCTGGCACCTTGAATGCCTACAGGCGCTCACAGCCCTCTACCAAGCGGAAACGGCAATCAGCGGAGACTCCACTTCGACATTCTATAGGGGATTAGTGGAGGATAAGTGCGACGACGTTCTTGGGTAACTCTAGGCATCGAGGAGGACGAACTGACCAGGGCCTATGGATAACTTCCAGAGGTCTCTGGCCTGGCAGTGCTACCTAGGAGCTCTACCAATTCGAGACAAAATCTACAGGCACGGACACCCTGGCAGAGATCCTGCCAAAATGACCTGTCCAAGAGGCGAGCAGGATATCGAAACCGTTCTGCACGCAATTGTTCAGTGCCCAGAGGTGACCGACCTGTAGAATTATGTCGAACAGCTGCTGTCACGTGTGGGACGCATCCAGTTGTCAGCCGAGTCCATCGTGAGGATCACCCCGCCGAACGAAGGAGAAGCGGTTTTCCTCTGTCTGGTGGCTATGGCAAAAGAGGTAATATGGTGGATGAGGTTAACAGGACTGAGGGAAAATACCTTTCCCTCAGGACAACAACTTATCCTCTTCTTTAAGTATCACTTCAGAAGGGAGGTGAGAGTGGAGAGAGAGGTGCTACACCTCAATAAATTCGCTGAAAGGTGGGTGAATGTGGCGAAAATGGCCCGAATGAATGGGCCTTCTCTGTATATAAACCTGTAGGTTGAGGAAGATAAACAGAGGGAAGACAGGAACACCTACAAAACGTGTTCCTGGTGTTGAGGGTTGTTCTATCTACGGGGTGTAAAACAACCCTGCAGTAACGTTCCCCCTATTGGGGATTTCAATTGTTATTTTATTACATATAGTTTATTGATATTTATTGATGTTAAAGTTATTTTTATGTAAAAACCCCGCCGTCACGTCTTGTAATGTCCCATTTTTGTACGCCCCTGTGGCAAATAAAGAAAGATATCTATCTATCTATCTATACATACATACATACATACATAAATACATACATACATACGTACGTACATACGTACATACATACATACATGATGGCTGCCCCCTCGTTACCGAGTATGGCCATAGCACGATGTACCATTATTAATAATTATTAATTAATTCAATCGTGCAATGCCTGATCGTGAAGATATTTTTTAAAGTGAGGAAAGACTGTGCACAGCCAATCCCACTCTCTGTGCGACAGTAGCTATAACCCGAAAAGAAGAAAAGATCAACATCATCTGTTACTACTGAGCTGCAGGTTTTATATCGGAGTTATCCCAGTTTCCTGAGTTGCCTTCTAGAAGAATGCCCTGACAAAGGCTAGGGGACCTTCATCCCCAGTGGTTTAACCGCGCGATCAGGTGTCATGCCTGACTATTTCTATGTCCCCGCGCATATACATACAGATGCACCTATGTATATACACATATACATATACATATGTACATGTGTATATACATATTTACACACTTTTTTGATGACCGTTGACTCTTATGAGTTCTTCTACCCTTTGCCAGGTTTTGTTCTTTGTCCTGCAGGTTGTCCGAAATCACCCTCCTCACCAAGTAAACTTGGTGGGGTTGTCTGTTTAGTCGCCGACGATCCGACCATGCGACAGGTTGTACTGGGTTACATATACCAGTAGCACCCAAGAGTGACTCGAAATACATACATACATACGTATATACATATATGTTTGGGTTGTTATTTACATGAAGTTAGTTTTGTGCTGTAGATTACTGCGATAACCGACCGCAATTTCTCCACATATTAATTCCAATAACTCTAAACTGTATATTTACATATATAAATTTAACGTGTGTTTCGGCTGTATAGTACAAACGTAAATATATAATAAAGTAAATTACAAACATAGGCATTAAACATATGTAAATTTGGACGTCCGTTCGTGATTACTATAACATTTACAATGCTTTATGAGACGGCCGGTCTCGTATTTCCTTGAAATAGTTTTATGAATGACCTAATTAAAGATATTCGATTAAGAATATTTATCAATTTCTTTCTACAATGCGTATACACTCAATGTATCCTCTTGTATACACATTATCGGAGTCTCAGTTAAACTCTGGTCTGTATATTAATATTGGTAATAGTGAAATAAGTGATCTTTTCATTATTTAGATAGAGAAGTGGGGGATCGGCAGAATCGGTAGAGCGTCGGACAATATGCTTAGTGACATTGAGTTACGCCCCTTTAAGTTCTGAGTTCAAATCCTGCCGACGTTAGTTTTGCCTTTCATCCTTGCGGGGTCGATAAAATAAAGTACCAGTCACGTGCTGGATCGATTTGATCGGATTTCCCCTCCACCTAATAGTAGAAATCATTCCCTCTCCACTTATAGTAGAAATCATTATTTAGATAGAGTATGAAACATATTCTAACAACTAAAGGTTGATACTGCCAATTATAACAGAACGTTTGTAATTATAAAATGAATAGTTTACATTTGGAGATTTTGTATAACAAAGCTGTAAGCGGTTGCTGGCGAGTTGGTGTTTGTTTAAAAATTTAACAACCACTATCTAGTACAACTACCGGATTGGCAGTATCGGTAAAGGGTCGGACGCCATGCTCTGAAGCATAGAGTTACGGCCCTTTATGGTCTGAGTTCAAATACCGCCGAGGTTAACTTTGCTTTTCATCCTTACAGGGTCGATAAAATTAAGTACTAGTAATGCACTGGGTAATTAATGGCCTTGTGCCAAAAGTAGAAACAATTATTATCATACCGTATGACCTTATGACCTTATGCCTAAATAAGAAACCATTATTACCATAGATAGGGCGGTGAATTGGCAGTATCGGTAGAGGGTCGGACATGCTTTCCAGCATAGATACGTCCCTTTACTATCTGAGTTCAAATCCTGCCGAGGTTAACTTTGCCTTTCATCCATACGGGGTCGATAAAATAAAGTACCAGTAATGCACTGGCTAATTGCTGGCCTTGTGCCTAATGTAGAAACAATTATTACCATAGATAAATAGCGGTGAATTGGCAAGCCCACCGACTTTTTCTAGTTCATATTTGCGTGTTATCGTTTTGTATTCCCTGACAGCGGTACTGGTAAGACAACATCTTTGCGGTATAGAGTAACGGCCTTTTATGTTCCGCGTTCAAATCCTGACAAGGTTAGCTTTGCTTTTCACCCCTACAGGATGGGTAAAATAAAGTACCACTAACGCACTGGGGTCAGTTTAATCGGCTTTCATTTCCCTTTAAATTCTGGCCTTGTGCCAAAAATAGAAACAATTATTTTCACAACATGCTTTATGGTATACAGTTATGGCCCTTTACGTTCTGAATTCAAATCCCGCCTAGGTTAGCTTTTCCTTTCATCCTTACGAAGTCAATAAAATAAAGTACGAGTAATGCACTTAGGTCGATTTAATCGACTTTCCCCTAAAATTATTGGTATTGTTCCGAAATCAGAAACCATTATTTTTCCATTCGTTTTTTATTATATTTTTAATTTAACGTTGTTCCCTATATGTGTATGTCAAATGATATAAAGACAGGTGTGAAATATACTCTTGGCAGCATAGTTTTATTTAAGTGCTATTTAATTTACATCTAACATTAGGTTTAATTTGTGTTCAGTCTGAAATTAACAAACTAGCAAATTCCAATTCTCATATGCAAAGTGTTGTATAGTCGGATCGTTGGTTAATAAAGAGTCAACCCTACTAGGCCTGTGTGCAAATATGGATGGTTTGGGGACACAATGCGGTGTAAAAAGGGTAACCCGCTTAATGGAAATGAAATGAGAAGAATCAACGGCTAATCAATAGTGATTCCTAGACCACCTATGACCCGTTGGGTCACGTTCACTTCAATATATGTTTTAAAAATCATCTTCACTTAAAAATAATTTTTGAATAATTAAAATATACACAGACATGGTAATAATGTGAAATGAAACTGAAAGCCCATACACGTGTGTGTATTTATATGGATAAATGCGTGTGTTCGTATACATACATATATATATGTATGTATGTGTGTGTGTATATATATAAATGTGTGTATATGTATATATATAAATGTGTGTATATATATATGTGTGTGTTTGTGTGTATATATATATATATATGGGTGTCTGTGTACTATATGCACTGGTCATAGACACACACACACAGATGTACATACACATATATTTACACAATAACACCACCAGCTCTCTCTCTCTCTCTCTCTCTC
>CAXHJY010001636.1:12500-22500 GCA_964016885.1 Eledone cirrhosa | reverse complement strand
GGAGAGAGAGAAAAAGAAAACCTGGAGAAATATCGGAGAGAGAGAGAAATGTATGTAGAAAAGAAAGAGATAAATAGATAGGAGGAAATAAAAAGAAAGATAAAAGGAAGAAATAAGAAAAACAAAGGAAAGCAACAATAAGAAAGAGATAATAAGTCATCATACAGATAGAAAAACTCAAGAGAGAGAGAAAATACTATATAGAGAGAGGGGGAGATAGTGACAACTTTACGTCATGTCATATTAAGTTGAGTTAACAATTTATATGAAATGAATAATAAAAATATAAATATCAATATTCATGAATGGGACATAGATATAGAATATGAGAAAATAACATTGTTCAATAATGACCATATGTTTAGTTTAAAAACCTGAGATCAATATACCAAAATCTGAGTTAAATCCTTCAAAAAAGTACCCTATTTATAAAAATCAGGATACAAATATGTATATATATATACACACATATGTACGTCCTGAAAATAGAAATTATGTCTACTCAAGCCAATAATATAGACACACTTCTTTCTCTCTCCTTCTCTCTCTCCGTCTTTTCTTTCTTTCTCTCCGTCTTTTTCTAATTGTGCTTAACACTATAACTAATAAAATAATAAACATTTCACTATCCAGACAGCTTCCAAAAATAATGGTTGCATTTAATAGGGTACGTCAAAATTATTTATAAAACTGTTTATATATTGTATTTTGTCTGAAGGCATACCATATTTTAATTTGGTATCCCTGAAATATGTATAATGAAATAAATATGGTTTTATAAATATAGTTTCCATTTATTAATAACGTATATATATATATATATATATATATATATATATATATATATATATAGTAATAATAATAAATTTGAAGACTAAAATCCAAAGAGAGCTCTATAAGGATAAATATATATCAAATATATAAGATCCCGTTAAGGGTGAAAGCAGCGATTCTTTGCTTAAACTTTAATCTGTTATATATATATATATATATATATATATATATATATATATATATATATATATATATATATATACAGAGGGAGGGAGATAGTGGGTGATGTAAGAGACGAAAGGATGTGACTGCTGTTTATCGCATAACAAGTAATGTATATGCTATACTAAACTTCTGTAACAATATATAACGGATCCGTGATATATTTTTCATAAATACACCAGTTCAAGAAGGGACAGAAATATAGCGAAAATCATCGTGAATAATGTAAAAAATTTACATGGATTAGCCGGAGAGCGATGCGTTAAACATTAGTAAAATATTAAGGCCAAGAAAGGAAACAAATTAGAATAAATAAAAAAAGAGTAAAATTAGTTTTTGACAATTGGTTGGTGTACGTGTTTTGCTCTATTAGAGTAATTTGTTTACGTGAAACTGTGCGATTTATTTGTGTGTGGGCTGGGTGGTATAATTGTTTTCTGAATATATAAGTTTTTGGCATTTGCTGTCGACATCAGTTTTTTTGTTTTGTTTTTCTCAAGGGAAATAAATGTTTTCATTTTCACTCGTTTTACCTGATTTTTGAGTAGAAGTTGTGGTTTTCTTGATATTTCGTTGAACACTTTGGCAATCCATTCTGTGAACACCCCTCTGATCCTTTTTGCGGATAACTGTTTTTAGTTTGCCATGTTTTTTTTATAGTTATTGGGGTGTGTATGAGAAACAACCACAGATTTAACTCTTAAGAGCTACAGATACAGGAAACAGGAATGTCTCTCCAGGATCCTTGTCGGTTGTTCCACAAAATAATATAACATATCCAACAAACATGTATAGCATGCTGAATAATCAACAAACAAAGAGAATATTTACATACCTCTCGATACACGATCATACAAACAAATAATAATAATTGTTTCTTCTTTTGGCACAAGGCCAGCAATTATCCCAGTGCATTACTGGTACTTTATTTGATCGACACCGTAAGGATGAAAGGCAAAGTTAACCGCAACGGAATTTGAACTCAGAATGGCAAGGGCCGTAACTCTATGCGTCAAAGCATGGTGTCCGACCCTCTACCGATACTGCCAATTCACCCCCTAATAATAATTGTTTCTACTTTTGGCCCAAGGTCAGCAATTATCCCAGTGCATTACTGGTACTTTATTTTATCGACCCCGTAAGGATGAAAGGCAAAGTTAACCTCGGCGGGATTTGAACTCAGAATGGCAAGGGCCGTAACTCTATGCGTCAAAGCATGGAGTCCGACCCTCTACCGATACTGCCAATCCACCACCCTATCAAATAATAATAATAGTTTCTGATTAAGGCATATAACCAACAATTTATTTGGGGGGAGTGATCGCTTAGATTGAGCCCAGTAAGTTAGTGGTACTTTATTTTATCGACTCCGTAAAAATGAAAGGCAAAGCCAACCTCGATGGAATCTGAACTCAGAACGTTAAGTGACATAACTATATACTGCAAAGCACGTTGTCCGAGCCTTTACTGATACGGCCTATCCATTGCCTTCAATAATGATTTCTACTTCAGGTGTTATTGTTCCACGTCTGTTTGTACAGTCTGCCAAATGCACTGCTCACCTTTGCTACTCTATTACCGATTTCCCAGTAGATCCTGGGGTCCTGACATGATAATAAACCCCAGGTTCGTGAACCGATGGACCGCTTTCACTTCAGTCTCACCAATGGTGATATGGAAGGCGTTACCCTTCATGGAGTGCAGGCTGGTGGAGTACTTCTGTTTTCTTTAGGCTGACTTCCAGCTCAGAGAACTAGGTAGCCTCGGCGAAACAGGAAGTGATGCGCTGCAAGTCTCTTCTGTGTGAGCAACAAGAAAAGCATCGTCGACAAATAGGAAGTTTCGAATCAGTTGCTCCAGGGTCTTCCATTGGGTCTGGAGTCGACGAGGATTATACAGGCTGCCATCAACGCGGTATCTGATGAAGAACCCGTCCTCGTTATCAAGATCTTCTGTGGCCTGCTTAAGCTTCATTCTGAAGAAGATAGTAAAGAGAGTTGCTGCCGGACGCAACCCTGCTTCACTCTGTTGATAATCGGGAAGGGCCTTGAGAGGTCGCTGCTGACTTTGACTTGGCCAAGCTATTCTTCATGCACTTGGATGACCATATTCAAGAACTTTGGGGGACAACCGAGGCGTTCCATGATCTGCCACATTCCTTTTCTGGGTCGAATGCATCAGTCAAGAACAAACGCCACATACAGTACTATATTTTGCTCCCTGAACTTTTGATGGGGCTACCTGAGGAAAAACACCATATCTGTTGTGCTCCTGTCAACTCTGAAGCACCACTAGTGTTCTAGGGTGTGTTCTTCTGAGATGGTAGATACCAGCCTATCCCGCAGCATTCTTGAGAGAATTTTCGCGCGACTAACAGCAGAATAATCCTCCAGTAATTTGAGCAATCTGTCTTTTCCCCTTTGTTCTCCTTGTGGCAGAGTGCCCTGCTCCCAGCAACATACGGAGACCTCGTGGAGTTTCGCATGGAATACTATGACCCCAAGCTTCCAAATCTCAGGTGGAATTGCTGCTTGAGCACTCCTTAGCTGCTCTATGGCTTTGGGGTCTCTTTAATGGGGGAGTAACTCATCCAGTTTTGCTTCTACTGGTTGTTGGAGAATGCAGGGAATTGCTGATTAGTGGACAGTGAGGTTAGCCCTGAAGAGTGCCTAGAAATGTTCTGACTAACGGCTTAAGATGGATGCTCTCTCAGTGAGGAGCACCTGGCCACATGCACCACACAAAGGACGCGTGACCTGATATGCAGGGCCATACAGGTGTCCCTGGCATATGGGCACTGCTGAGTTTTCTTAGCGAGGTTGGTCCATCACTTGTTCAGAGTCTCTCTAAGCTTAGGCTGGAGGTTAACGTGTAGACAGCGGAATGCAGCTTTCTCCACAGGACAAGATGGATGAGCTAAGTGAGCCTGTTGGGTGGATCTGATTTTCACCAACAATTCTTGAATTTCCTTGTTTTCGTCAAACCAGTTTTTTTTCTTGTCTGTGGTGGACCCAAGGACATGTCCGGATGTCTGCAAAATGGCAGTTTTCATATGACTGGGTGTCCCTACTTTCTTTGATTTGGGTTTTGGGGTTTAAAGTCTCTCTCTCTCTCTCTCTCTCTCTCTCTCTCTCTCTCTCTCTCTCTCTCTCTCTCTCTCTCTCTCTCTCTCTCTCTCTCTCTCTTTCTATATATATACTGTATATATATATATATATATATGTGTGTGTGTGTGTGTGTCGGATTCGAGACCCTAAGAGCAGGAGCTGAGCCGTCGGGGTCTCGAATCCGTCATATTACCTACCCTACTATCCCAAGTATCGAATACTCTGGTGAGTAATGGTCTAACTGTTTTTACTGCATCCATTCTGATTTATTTATATATGTGTGTGTGGGTTGTGTGTGTGTGTGTGTATGTATGTATGTATGTATGTATGTATGTATGTATGTATGTATGTATGTATCCATCAGATGTGTCTCAGACGGATACATGGCGTTCGCTGGAGGGACCACATCAGTGATGTCGAGATTTTGGAAAGCTCTATGTGTGACAGTATAGAAGCTCTTGTGCTTAAGCAGCGACTCCGTTGGAGTGGTCACCTTGCCAGGATGAAGGATTCTAGAATACCAAAACAACTCTTCTATGGAGAGTTGGTTAAAGGAAAACGACCGCCACATAAACCAAAAAAGAGGTATAAGGATTCCTTGAAGGCCTCTCTGAGAGACGCTAACATCTCTGCTGATACATGGGAAAATATTGCTGCTGATCGTAATAAATGGAGAAAGACTGTATATGAGGGAAAAGTTGCCTTTGAGGCATCTCGAATCGCACACGAGAAAGTAAAGCGGGACGTGAGGAAGGGTATTGCTGTTGCACTTCCAGACGGCGAGGGTCCTCCTATGTTTCTGACATGCAGCGTCTGTGCGAGACTCTGCCTAAGCAAAGCTGGACTCGAAAGTCATCTTCGCAGTCATAAAGTAAGACCAGTGGTTGACTACCAGGCTGCTGTTGGAGATGCTACTCATCATGCTTGCCAAACATGTGGTAGAGAATGTAAATCAGCAGGAGGACTCAAGCGACATGCAAAAGTACACGAACTCCAACCACAGCCGACTATTCCCAGTAAATGTTTTGGTTGCCGACTCTGTGCAAGACATTTTGGATCATTGGCTGGGCTAAAAAGCCACATTCGATCGCAGCACTGTTAGTTGCTATCGTGTGTTTGTGTGTGTGTGTGTGTGTGTGTGTAGATATGCTTATGTGCGTGCGTGTGTGTGTATATATATATGAATATGTATATTATTATTGTTGTTGTCGTTATTATTATTATTGCTATTATTATTATTATTATTATTATTATTATTATTATTATTATTATTATTATTATTATATATATATATATTTTTTTTTTTTTTTTTTTTTTTTTTTTTTATTGTGCAATGGCCATACTCGATAACGAGGGGGCAGCCATCATGTATGTATGTGTGTATATATGTATGAAACCATATGTAGAACCAACTAAAAAATAACTATAGGAAATTAATAAAAAAAAAAACTAGAAAAAATTCGAAATGCAACTGTTTTAGTAATCACAGTGTTAACATATATAATTATGTGACAAAGAAATGTTGGGTGTTGAGTGATATTACTGATTTGATGTCACATTCCCCCTGTGTTGTCGCATTGCGAAAAGTCCAAGGCAATATATACATCTTTATTTCAACATTGATGCATTTGATTGATCAAAAATGAAGGCGAAAATATCGACTATTTACGAAAATATATAGATCAATCAATTTACCTAACAGACATTGCAAACATTGGCCCAATTATATTGCATTGCGTTTGTGTGTGTACACATATATATATGTGTGTGCGTGTGTGTGTGTGTGTGTGTATGTGTATGTGTCTGTGTATGTGTGTGAGTGTGTGTATATGAATACACATACACACACACACGCTTACACACGTATACACACACGCACATACGTATGTATATTATATGATATCATACATATATACATATATGTTTGTATGTGTGTTCATACACATCATTCATATGTATCGTTTTGTTTGGTACGTATCGCTTATGTTGTAGTTTTATATATGATGTCCACAATGAGTGTGTCGGAAAGAGGAGAGAAAAGGGGAGAGAGAGAGAAAGGTAAGAGAAAGAGAAAGGGAAGAGAGGGGGAGGGTAGAGAGAGAGAGAAATGGAAAAATTGGTGTGGGTAGTTTAAAAAACAAGATGTCAGAGTATAAAGACAAACAGGCGATCAAGAAAAACGAAAAGCGATGATCAATGTTGACGTTAATATACAGACTCGAAGGAACTGATTTTTTGTATAAAAGTTACAATTAAGACAATAGTTTTCTGGAATAAATCGGTTTGATTTGTAGTTTGGTGATGACAAATTACAGTCCATTCTCATAAGCTATTATTCTTTTATTCCAATACTTTGTCAATCTAAGCAATTTTCTTTCTTTTCTCTTACTTTTATACTCCGTTCTATGTCCTATTTTCTCTACTTTCATTTGATTCTCTTTTCCACTCCTTCCTATGTCCTCGTGTAAATTAATGATATTCTCTCTCTCTCTCTCAGAAAAACAAAGCGGCTGAAACAACAGACGTCTTCTCCAGAAAGGGAGATTGTTGGCTTGATGTTTGGTAGATACACAAACAAGATTATATATGTATATATATGTAAATATATATACATATACATATATATAATGTATGTTTATTGGTGTGGATTGTCTCCGCGTGAAGCACAGCATATTAACGATGCAAGATATAAACAATATTACACGGCATATATAAAATAAAGGCTAAAATATAATGAGCGAATAAAAAATTCAAGTAAAAAATATATATATATATCTTGTTAAGAATCAAACGCCTGATATCTCTCAGTGGTCGTTTATTTCAAGAAATAAGATGGATTTTTGTTGTTGGTTTGCAGTTTGTTTTTTCAACACATCAAATAGAGAGATACACCGACAAATATGCCAACAGCTACATGAAAAGTTCAAGTAGTCTTAGCCGTTTGATGTTATAGTTTTTATACGTTTGTTTTTCACTTTTAGCAATGTTTGGTTCTTTGTTTATAAATTTAATACTGCGATGAGAATACAAATGTAAAAAGAAAAGGAAGTATAAACTATTGCCTTAATAGAAAAACTAAGTTGAGACAAAACACAACTCGTTTTGTATATTTTCTAAATGGCAAATATGTTTTATATTTTTCTTTCAAAATACAATAATATGAAGCATGAAAGACCATTATACAATGAACTACATAGAAAGAGATAAAAATGCCAGGTTTGCTAGTGAGCATGGTGTGTATTACTAAAGAAATGAGCGGACAGATGCATATATATGATTTTATTTGTATATGATTTTATTTGCACCTTATCAAATATCAAATATCAAACTTATTTAATTCAATTTGAAACATCAATAAGATATATATATATATATATATATATATATATATATATATATATATATATATATATATATATATATATATAAGATCAAAAGATGGTTAAAAGAGTTCCATGTATTTTATTATGCGCATTTCAAAAACAAATATCATCATGCAATAATATTTGTGTTTTCATCAGATAAAATAGGAAGACATGATATGAAGGTTAAAAAACACTTGTGAATAGTGCAGTTTTAAATCAACATATCATATATATATTATGTATACTCCAGTCCTACAAACTGTAGAGTGCTTCTTATCCGATATCTGCATTGCTTTATTGTACTACAATAAAACTCACCTCCTACATTATATATATATATATATATATATATATATACGAGGGGAGACTAAAATATTTTGAGCTTCCAAGTAACGGTAGGGTATACAAACATTTTCTTGTTTTATTTTTCAACATAGTCTCCCCTTGAGTCCACACATTTCTCATACCGGATCCCGTGTGCTGGACCCGTTGAAGTAGAACTCGTTAGTTTGGTCCTTCTAGAAGGTGTCCACGGCATCTATGACGTCATAATCTGTGGTATAATGTTGTCTGGCCATATCATTTTTTCATGTTTAGGAACATCTGGAAATCAGACGTTGCGAGGTATGTCATGTATGATGGTTGAGAGACGAGTTGGAAGCCACAATTACGGATTGTTAGCAAACCATCACAGAGGGTTGGGTAACAGCATTGTCATGATGGAACAAGACCCCTTTCGTCAGCAATCCTGGTCTCTTCTTGATGTTCTCACGCAGACATTTAAGCAGGTTGGCATAGTATTATCAGGTGATGGTGTGACCATTCTGGAGATAATCCAACAGCAACACTTCCTGTGCATCCCAGAACATTATAGCTATGACCTTTCCTGTTGATGGTGTGACCCTGAATTTCTTCTGTGTGGTTGAGGATAGGTGCTTCCACTGTTTAGACAGTTCTTTTGTTTCAGTTTGGAAGTGATGGATCCAGGTCTCATTCATGGTTACAAATATAATTGTTACAGTTTACAACTGTCCCATTACTTCAGATTTCGTATCAAAGAAGCATTAATTAGTCTCCGTATCAACGAAACAAATATCGTCGTTGTTATGCGATCTGATGATCGTTGCATTGCAATGAAACCTTACATCACAAAACAGTAGTTGAAACTAAGAACAAACCATACATATTTACTGAACTTTATGGACACTGACTGCAAATCTTGTTTTTATTGTTGATGTTGATAATGATGTTATTGGTTTTGTTTTACGTGTTTGTTGGCTTAGATCTATGATTTTGAGGCGTACCATATCACAACAAATTATTTTATTCTGTTGTATTACATGTATTAAAACACTATGCAATGCGTTTAACATGTATAAAGCGAAACCCATATATAAGAATATGTATTAATGAAGGATTACTAAAATAATTAATGAGCAGTAGAGTCCACATTTACCATCTGTCCTGGGCATGTTACCAGCTTTGGAGGGATTAAATTTCACATTTTATATCTTGTCTATTCTATTACCAGTTTTGAATGATACGTTTTACATCTGCTCTAGTTCTATTAGCAATGTTCAGTTGCCCAAATTTTACATATGGTGTGGTTCTATTATTATGTTTTACTGACCCATATTTTACACCTGGCAAATTTCTATTACCAGTTGTAAGTGGCCGATATTTTGCATCTAGCATAGTTCTATTACAAGGTGTCCGTGGCCGATATTCTACATTTGACATAGTTCTATTACCAGTTTTGACTCCGCCATATATGTCATTTGGCATAGTTCTATTACCAGTTTTGACTCGCCCATATATGAGATCTGGCATAGTTCTATTACTAGTTTTGACTGGCTTATATATTACATCTGGCAGGGTTCTATTACCAGTTTTTACTGGCTTATATATTATATCTGGCTTGGTTCCATTTGGCAGTATCGGGAGAGTGTCGGACCCCATGCTTTGACGCATAGAGTTACCTCCCTTGCCATTCTAAGTTCAAATCCTGCCGAGGTTAACTTTTCCTTTCATCCTTACGGGGTCGCTAAAATAAAGTACCAGTAATGAACTGTGTAATTGCTGGCCTTGTGCCAAAAAGTAGAAACAATTATTAGGTTTGATTTATCCATCTTTGTTGAAGACCATACATGTTTCATTTATTATATATTCCACTGTTATTTCTATCACGTCGAGAATCCATCCACGATGAATCCTCTCCTCTCTCACTATCACTCATTCCTCTCACTCACCTTATACTCCTCTCTCTCTCTCTCTCTCTCTCTCTCTCTCTCTCTCTCTCTCTCTCTCTCTCTCTCTCTCTCTCTCTCTCTCTCTCCCTTTCTCTCTTTGCTCCTCTCTATCCCTACAATTCTTTCTCTCGCTTTTTCTCTTTCCCGTTTGTTCTTAATTGTACTTGTATTGGCCAGAGTGGTCTGACCCGCCGCCAGCCATTCCATCCACAGAATGGCGGACAAAGACAATAAATACGTAGAATTGACAGACGTCTTAGACGCCGTAGTCAACATTCCAAAA
>CAXHJY010001636.1:2500-7500 GCA_964016885.1 Eledone cirrhosa | reverse complement strand
CGTATGTCACAACGACCCCCGCACCGGCGCCATCATGTGTTGAGAGCACAATGAAGTGAGGAATAAGACAGCAGAACCAATAACAATAGTCATAAAGAAACTTGAAATCACAATCCTCGGAATTTCCTAATATAGAGGTAACAAATGTTGAGTATATGATATAATTTATAGAACATTGAATCATGAAGTTCAGAATTATTTTCACCGTAAGTATATTTACAAAGAGAATAGTATAATAAATTAGATTTATATATTCTTATAATTCGATATCACTAGAGTAAAGGCCTTCGTTAGAACTGTCTTGCGACATGACAATGTGAAATTATTTTCAAACTCTAAAATACATAAGCCCAATATTATTTTTTCATGACGAAAATGACAATAGTGTGTTAATAATTGACATTGTAATGGTGAATGACTATAATGTTGTCAGCAGACGGAGATCTGAAAAGGAAAGGAATTACATTAAGTTGGAAATTGAATTAAAGACAACATTACAGTTACGAAATACGTCCATTTTGATGTGTATAATTAGATTGATACGCAATCACTTTTATAAAACACGTTAGCATGTCACTTACAATAATAGACACAGGAATGTTCCCAAACAGTAACATGAGAAAAACAATTCAGACGAAATAAACTAGTGATCGTTCTACTTAGAAAGAGTCATAGAAATGGTTTAAATAAGAAAAAAGGTAAATCTAACGTTACGGTCAGAAACTTTCACTGATAAGAATAATACATTTATATGTATTACAAGTTTAATAGATTTGTTTCTGACTAAGTTAGTTATTACTTCCACGCGTTCTTTCTTCAGCATTTCTATTAATGTGTGTTGCCTGTACTAGGAAATTTTTACAGGCACAGCCATGCCATCATTTTATATCCGATTATTATTATTGGAGTTGAAAATCCGGATATTACGTAATAGCAGACGACAACCAGTAACCTTAAGTATCAATAAATGAATCCCCCATCAACTGCCCATAACTTCCCTGGTGGTTCGGGCTGTTCCCACAAAGGCAAGCTTTCTGGAGTAATGCTATCGGGCTCTCAGATTCTATTTCTTTTATCCAATGATCAAATTTAAGGGTTACTGTTCCCAAGGCACCTATCAGTTTAATGGTTTGTAATGTTTCTCCCGTTTTCTCTTCTTTTTCTTTACTTCTTATGTCAGATGAGTATGAGGGATCAATTCTATATCCACATTTTTTTTGTCCACCAAATTTATGTCTGGCTTATTGAGTTCTAATACTTCGTCTCTACTGCGAAATGCCATAAGATTTTACAATCTTCTGATTTAATTACTTTCTCAGACGCACGGCTGTACCACTTATCTTGACACCCAAATCCCCACTTCTGAGAGCAGCCAGCTTTGTCATGCTCTAACGCATTGCCACTCACAGCTTAGTACATAGAAATAAATCAACACACACACACATACACACACACACACACACACATACGCACGCACACACATACACTCACATACACACACACATACACACAAACATACACACGATTTTCACTCAAAATATAGAAAGATTATCTCACTTTTGGAAATCTCTCTAATATCTAAGATATCCTCTGACCGACACTTCCCCATACCATTCTAAAAGAAATATATATATACCGTTTCTTTCGATTTCTTCTTCTATTTCTCATTCTATCTTCTGATGAAGGACTTCTGTCCAAAACGCCAAGGCACTTCTCTTATCTCAATTGTTAAACTAATATATATTTTCATTATAATTTATTGTTTGGTCTAATTGGTCTAACCCATGCTAGCGTGGAAGATAGACGTTAAACGATGGTGATGATAATGATGATGTTTGCTTTGTGTGTTTTCCGTTTACTTTTCGCATATCTCTGTATCTATCTATCTATATATCTATCTATCTCTCTATATATAAACACACATACATTATTATTATTTGTACCAGTAATTCACTGGAGTAATTGCTGGCATTGTGCCAAAAGTAGAAACAATTATTATTATTTTGGCAGTATCGGTAGAGGGTCGGACGCCATGCTTTGCAGCATGGAGTTACAGCCTTTTATGATTTGAGTTCAAATCCCGCCAAGGTTAACTTCGCCTTTCATCCTTACGAGGTCGATAAAATAAAGCACCAGTAATGCACTGCGGTAATTGCTGGCCTTGTGCCAGAAGTAGAAACAATTATTATTATCATTGATAATATACACAGCAATTATTATTACTCCATCTTCTTACCAGTAATGCACTGGGTAATTGCTGGCCTTGTGCCTAAAATAGAAACAATTATTACTCCATCTTCTATTGTCTGTCAAGGACTCTATACAGACTACGTTTCTGAGTATATGCGCAGTGCTCAACAGAGAGGTCTTTTGTAAGAGAATTATTTGGGTTTTGAGGCGTATTTTCTCAGGAAGCCCTCCCAGTTTTAATGATATTGATTCCATAGTTTCTATGGAAAATTAGAACTATCTTGATCTTGTTAGGTAATGTTGATCACATTCGTGCGTTTTCGAATACTATATTCTTTAATTCCCTGAAGAGGTGGTCAGTCTGGTGTATTGCTAAGATGATCCTTACATTTTTTCTTGTCATAGGTAAGAAGTCTATGATGTGTAGCCATATTTTCGTGTTAAAGGACCATATCTTTTAAATCTCTATTGCTAAGTATTAGCATGGTTTTTCGACTTCTTTTTTTACTGATATATTTTTATCTGATGGAATTAAACATATCAATTAGTTACCAAGTATTATGTTTCTGTCCTTGATGGTGGTTTCTTTTTTGTTTCCTTGAATTGCCCGGTCTGTGCTGACTGGAGAATGGCAAAATATTTTTATATTATCGGCTTCTAATACAGGCTCAGGGTGGTGTCCATACCAGTTGATTGTTGTTTTTATTTTGCAGTGGTTTCATAACTTCCGGTACAAGCATAGACCTACTCTGCCATGTCTATTCTATCTTTTTTTTTGTTTTTTTGTGGGGTGGGGGCTCCAGTTAAGTCAGCAGTGACACATGCAATCATAGTCTTGTTGATGTGGTTAATTATTTTTACATATATTTCATTACTGCACTATGGCTTGATGAACACAACCACAAGGAAATGGTCCGAACGTGGAAGAGCCGAACTCCCACTGTCATCGCCTCTATCTCTCTTGCCTTCCTCATCTCTCCGTATGGTGAGCAAATGGGGTCCCACGTGCTGGCCTCCCCCACAGCCCCGGCGGACAGGATGGAGAAGGTGTTTCCCCGGATGATGATAAGGGAAATGCGCTGGAAGAACCAATCCAACTGGCAAGGCTCACACCTGCGGCTGGCCAGCTCAGCGCCTATGATGGTGAGTAGGGAGGTAGCCCTAGAGCCAAGGACACCAGATGTCTCCACTGCCAAAGGCACGACCGCGAACATGTCGGAGAGCGACCGGTACATGCAATCATTGTGACTACTTACTAAAAAAGAAATCAAATAATTGAAATATTTACATGAATGAACCTTACAAAGCTAAAGCAACACAGTAAAAAGCTTATTTGATTAGATATCTTTTTTCTAACGTCCTCATACACAATGTTGTTTATCTACTTTAATAGAAAATTTTGTTTTTCATTTTCACCATTAGATTTTATTTTGTTGCTTTAAAATCGCTGTGTGCACACACTCCTAATACCTTTCAGTGACAGGGATACCCACTTATGGCTACATAGCAAAGACATTCCGCCACGAACTCACTGTTAGAAGTTATATGATTAATCAATAAAGAAAGTTATTAACCTATTGTCTGAATCTAGACATACAACTACATGCATACTGACGGATGTTTGGCCGAATATCTATAGATACGTAACACTATAAAGACAATGTAAAATTTGCAATAGTCGCTGCTCTCAAAATATAAATGAATTATATTTGATCTTGGAACTACTCAATAATAACTTTCTCTGAGATTACAAGCAACATACAATACGTATGTACGTAATGCATGTTTATACAATTGCAAACCGTATTATGTCGGACCCTAGGAATCTAACGTTTGTAATTGTCTCAGATGTATCATATCTTAAAGTGCTTCTCTCTATTTGTAACCTATTTCAGATTGACAGTTGAATGATATTAACTCTACTGAACTTACTGAGAAACATTTTTTACAACTTACATGTGTTTTAATGGAGATCTGACTGCTGCTTTTAACACATCGCTCGAACAAATACTAAAATAGTGCATTCAAGTAGTATTGCATGTGTGTACTTGTATATGTGTATGTGTATAGACACTTAGATTGATGTATATTTGACATATTGATTGACATATGGATTGATATATATTTGACAGCTTTATCCTACTGAATTACATTTCATTACAAATAGGTAGTAGAGAATCACCTCTATATTCTTGTGGTGTCTCCTTAGAAACTCTTTAGCACTATTTTTTTTCCAATATAAAAAGTACCCGAGAGAGAGGACAGCTTGAAGCTTATCATTAAAAATGTACCAAGATTTGTGATACAATATATTGTAAAAGATCCACCAACTATAAAGAGAATGGTTGAACACATGCAGGTTATTAAAATATTCAACAACAGAACCTTCTAAATGCTTTACAGCTTCCCTTGATTTCCATTGAAAAGAATATTTTTTAATGCTTATTTTGTCTTCTGTTGGCCTTCCCTATTTTTTGGTTTTATTTCTATTTTATATTCACTTATCTCTGTCCTCTTACTTGAGTTTTGTTTCCGAACTGTAAGAAGTACTAGACACTTCCCCTAATCTGTCGTAGATTAATAGCTCTGTACGCACTTTTAAATTGATTAAATAAATATAATCATTTGTTGTCAGTATAGTGTAGCGTGAGAGAAGATTGTCTGCATTTTGGGTCTGCATTCTTTTTAAAGACATGTTCTTGGTAATATCTACTCAACAAGAATTCGTCTTGTGCTGACAGGAGGAATATGGATGTCTCTGCTTTTGATTCCTAACACGTGAGCAACTCAGGGGTTGTTTTCTAGTCTCC
>CAXHJY010001635.1:0-5000 GCA_964016885.1 Eledone cirrhosa | reverse complement strand
ACATCTACTTTCTGCACCGCCACCACCTCTACCACCATCTCCACCAACACCACCACTATTTCCATCACCACCACCATCTCCACCATCTCCACCATCTCCACCACCATCTCCACCACCATCACCACCATCTCCACCATCTCCACCATCACCACCACCATCTCCACCACCACCACCATCTCCACCACCACCACCATCTCCACCACCATCACCACCATCTCCACCACCATCACCACCATCTCCACCACCATCACCACCATCTCCACCACCATCAGCGCCATCTCCACCACCATCAGCGCCATCTCCCCCACCACCACCGCCACCACCAACATCAGCTCCGCCCTTATATATATATATATACAATGTATGTCTTCCTTACAACCGCCATCTTTGTTCCTATTGCAAAGGTTATTATTAATTTAAGGGTTTCTATCTCCTGTCACCAACCACAACAATGTCTGTATTGGAATATCTTTAGTTTCTCTCGACTTCACCACCTCCATCACCACCACCATCATCATCACCACCATCATCACCACCACCACCACCTCCATCATCATCACCACCACCACCACCTCCTAACCATTATCACCACCACCACCTCCACCACCATTATCACCACCAACACCAACACTATCACCACAACCACCACCATGACTATCACAACCACCACCACCACCAACACTATCACCACAACCACCACCACCACCACCTCCTCCATCATCACCACCACCACCTCCATCACCATTATCACCCACCACCACCTACCACCTCCTAACCATTATCACCACCACCAACACTATCACCACAACCACCACCACCACCACCTCCTCCATCATCACCACCACCACCTCCATCACCATTATCACCCACCACCACCTACCACCTCCTAACCATTATCACCACCTCCACCACCATTATCACCACCACCACCAACACTATCACCACAACCACCACCACCATGACTATCACAACCACCACCACCTTCACTATCACAACCACCACCACCTTCACTATCACCTCCACCACCACCTCCACCTCCACCTCCACCATCACTATCACCACCATTACTTCCACCACCACTATCATCACCACCATCACCACCAATCACTCACACATACACTCACCTACAGTCACACACACACGCACACACACACACACACACGCACACACACACACACACACCTACACAGTCTCCCACACCCACACATACACTCACCTACACAACATACTGTATCTATCTTTGTTATATGTATGACCAGTTCCTTCAGTTGGTGTCACACTTTAAACCTGTTATGTGTACTCTCGACCTAATGTTTTTAACTCTCGACCCATAGAGTGCTTTGTGATTGCCTCAAACAAATCGAATTGTATTCGCTGTATGACAGCTAAAACTTCGGTTTATACCTCATATATATATATATATATATATATATATATATATATATATATATATGACTGTCTTGACTGGAATTGAACCATCAGCACAGTTGAGGTATGTCAGACATCAATTTATTTTATCTGATGAGGACGTACTGATGAAATAGCTCAGTACCTCTGAAATATGTATAATAAAATATATTTGATCACCTGAATGTCTATATTTATTAATATTTTGAATTAATATTAATAAATCCAGAAAACCTCTCTGTCGAGTGCTTCTAATCTATTATAAAACTTTATTCATTGATTAATCAATGAACCTTGTTAAGCTTTTGGTTATATTTATATATATATTTATATATATATATATATATATATATATTTAAAGGTTAAACAAGGTTCAATGAATAAATCAAAGAATTAGTTTTACAATAGATTGGAAGCACTCAACAGAATGGTTTTTCCGGAATTATTAATATTAATTCAATATATATATATATATATATATATATATAAATTATATACCTCATATATATATATATATAAATTATATACCTCATATATATATATATATATATATATATATATATATATATATATAAATAGTATATAAAAAGGTAGTAACATGTGCTTACGCCGTATTTGACTAAATAGAATTAGTTTGTTAGAGGTTTTTTTTTAAATCCTAACTGAGTGGAAAAAGGGATGAATATTGACACGAACCCACATCTTTGGTTTGCCGGACCAATGTGTTACCATTGTCCAGAAGCCTACCGTATATATATATATATATATATATATATATATATATATATTGCTGTTGTTGGTGTTGTTTCTAGGCCCTGGCCAAAGAGAAATCAATAAATCTATTCCCTAAATATCTTATAACCGAGATCATCCATCGTAGCATATTAGGGGACAAACTTATCGAACGTGTCCTTCGATTTTTAAGACAGAAAAGTGTTACTTGAGGAAATATTTAGTTGCTATTTTTAGCAGGTTAATCATCCAGGCAGAAGTTCTCAATGGTTCGTTATATATAATCTTAACGAGGATGTTACCATTACAGTTGTTCTTATATACTTGATGTCATCATTGTCGTTGTTGTTGTTGGTGATGTTCTTGTTGTTGCTGGTCTTGTAGTTGGTGTTGTTATTGTTGTTGCTGTTGTTGTTATTGGTGTTTTTGTTGCTGTTGGTGTTGTTATTGTGGTTTATACTGAAAAGGCGGCAGCTATCATAACAGCGGCTATTTATTACTATTTTTCTTGATACTGTTGTTGTTGTTGTTGTTGTTACTGCAGCAGCTGCTGTTGTTGCTGTTACCAAAGTTGATATCATTGCTGCTGCTACTGCTGCTGCTGCTCTTTATTATTATTATATATGTTATTGACGATGATGATGGGGATGGTTACAACGCCGGTGTTGATGGAAGCTGAAATTCAGTTATACAGGAAAAAGGAGCCCACGGCATTTCTCTTATCTAGAAACCATTTGTAAAAATTTGGGAGGTGAATGAGAGAGAGAGAGAGATAGAGATAGATAGAGAGAGAGAGAGATAGAGAGAGAGAAGGTAAAAAGAAAACGGGGGGGGGAGTGAAAACAAAAAAATATATATATAAAAAATATGAAATATAAAAAGCAAAGAAAAGAACCCAAGAGAAACTGCCAGAATACCCCCTCCACCCTCTCCAGCATACCCCACCCCCCTCACCAGAATACTCCCCTCCACGCTCGCCAGAATACCCCCCCCCCGCCAGAATACCCCCCACCTCCCTCACCAGAATAACCCCCCTCCCTCCCTCCCTCGCCAGAATACCCCCCACCTCCCTCGCCAGAATAACCCCCACCTCCCTCGCCAGAATACCCCCCCCCTCGCCAGGCAATAACAAAACAGAACTCCAAACACCCACATACCTCCACTCTCCTCCACCCCCCCCGGCCGCCGCTGAAAAATAAAAAAAACTTAAAATAGTAACAAAAAAAAACAAAACAAACGAGAATAAAAAATATACATATAGACTAAAGCAAGACAAGTGTAGAGGGAGAGGTTAGAGGAAGAGGGTAGGGGGAGGAGGTAGAGGAAGAGAGGAAGGGGAGGATGTAGAGGTAGATGAATGGGGGGAGGAGGGGGTCATAGTTGTGATAAAATACTTAAATTCTTCAGTCTTATCTCTTATATTTCGATGATTTGTCTCTTGTTTCACTTTTCATATCACCATTATTAGTATTGTTGTTGTTGTTATTGTTGTTGTTATTGTTGTTGTTATTGTTGTTGCTGTTATTGTTACCGTTATTATTATTATTATTATTACTATTATTGTTGTCATTGTTGTTGTTGTTATTTTTATTATTATTATTATTATTATTATTATTATTATTATTATTAATGAGATCTATCTTGAGTGAGTCTATTGTTGTTTAACTTTTCCGTAGTCATAGTCACTGTTCTTATATATTGTAGACATTGTTGTTGTTGTTGTTATTTTAGTTGTAGTTGTTATAGTAGTTGCGGTAGTAGTAGTTGTTCTAGTAGTTGTTGTGCTCTTCTTGTTTTAGTTGTTGTTGTTGTTGTTTTAGTTGTTGTTGTAGTAGATGTAGTTGTTGTTGTTGTTTTAGTTGTTGTTGTAGTTGTTGTTGTAGTAGATGTAGTTGTTGTTTTAGTTGTTGTTTTAGTTGTTGTTTTAGTTGTTGTTTTAGTTTATTTAGTTGTTGTTGTAGTTGTCTTAGTTGTTGTAGTTGCTGTTTTAGTTGTTGTTGTTATTGTAGTTGTAGTTGTTGTTGTTGTTATAGTTGTTGTTTTAGTTGTAGTTGTTCTCTTGTTCTATTATTTCTATATAGAACGGATAAGGCGTTTGATGGTCGTGAAAATGGTTGACTCTCTCTCTCTTTTTCTCCACCACTCTCTCTCCCTCTCTCTCTCCATATTTCTCTCTATCCCTCCCCCCTCCCTCCATCTCTCTCTCCATCTCTCTCTCTCTCCATCTCTCTCTCTATCCATCTCTCTCTCCACCCCCTCTCTCTACCCCTCCCTCTCTATTCTTCTCTCTCCACCCTTATCTCACCCCTCACCCCCTATCACCCCACCCTCTCTCCCTTCCACCCTCTCTCTCTCAGATATCTAAACCTTACACCTCATCCTCCACCAATGGTCCTATAATTGGTCACACACAACTATCAGTAAACCGTTTGATATTTCCTCACTACAATGTCCTTCTCATCTTGTCGTCTGCTTTCAATGATTATTTCGTTCGCTTGTTCTTTATCAATATTTTTGGTTAAATATTTTTTCATCTTTATTTAGTATATTTATTTTTTCTTTTCACAAAACATTTCTTTTTTTTTTTTTCATTTACACCTCTTGAAATGATATGCGAATGTATAGCAATGGACAATACGTGTGTGTGTATATATATATGTATATGTATGTATGTATGTATGTATGTATATGTATGTATGTATATATATATATGTATGTATGTATGTATGTATATATGTATATATATATATATGTATATATATATATGTATATATATGTATATATATATATGTATATATATGTATATATATATATGTATATATATGTATATATATATATGTATATATGTATATATATATATG
>CAXHJY010001634.1:0-70000 GCA_964016885.1 Eledone cirrhosa | reverse complement strand
GTTGTTGTTGTTGTAGACATTGGTGCCGCTGTTGTTGTTGTTGTTGTAGACATTGGTGCCGCTGTTGTTGTTGTTGTTGTTGTTGTAGACATTGGTGCCGCTGTTGTTGTTGTTGTTGTAGACATTGGTGCCGCTGTTGTTGTTGTTGTTGTAGACATTGGTGCCGCTGTTGTTGTTGTTGTAGACATTGGTGCCGCTGTTGTTGCTGTTGTTGTAGACATTGGTGCCGCTGTTGTTGTTGTTGTAGACATTGGTGCCGTTGTTGTTGTTGTTGTTGTAGACACTGGTGCCGCTGTTGTTGTTGTTGTAGACATTGGTGCCGCTGTTGTTGTTGTTGTTGTAGACATTGGTGCCGGTGTTGTTGTTGTTGTTGTAGACATTGGTGCCGCTGTTGTTGTTGTTGTTGTAGACATTGGTGCCGCTGTTGTTGTTGTTGTTGTAGACATTGGTGCCGCTGTTGTTGTTGTTGTAGACATTGGTGCCGCTGTTGTTGTTGTTGTTGTAGACATTGGTGCCGCTGTTGTTGTTGTTGTAGACATTGGTGCCGGTGTTGTTGTTGTTGTAGACATTGGTGCCGGTGTTGTTGTTGTTGTTGTTGTTGTAGACATTGGTGCCGCTGTTGTTGTTGTTGTAGACATTGGTGCCGGTGTTGTTGTTGTTGTTGTTGTTGTAGACATTGGTGCCGGTGTTGTTGTTGTTGTTGTTGTTGTAGACATTGGTGCCGCTGTTGTTGTTGTTGTAGACATTGGTGCCGCTGTTGTTGTTGTTGTTGTAGATATTGGTGCCGGAGTTGTTGTTGTTGTTGTAGACATTCGTGCCGCTGTTGTTGTTGTTGTAGACATTGGTGCCGCTGTTGTTGTTGTTGTAGACATTGGTGCCACTGTTGTTGTTGTTGTAGACATTGGTGCCGCTGTTGTTGTTGTTGTAGACATTGGTGCCGGTGTTGTTGTTGTAGACATTGGTGCCGCTGTTGTTGTTGTTGTAGACATTGGTGCCGCTGTTGTTGTTGTTGTAGATATTGGTGCCGGTGTTGTTGTTGTTGTAGACATTGGTGCCGCTGATGTTGTTGTTGTAGACATTGGTGCCGGTGTTGTTGTTGTTGTAGACATTGGTGCCTGTGTTGTTGTTATTGTAGACATTGGTGCCTGTGTTGTTGTTGTTGTAGACATTGGTGCCGCTGTTGTTGTTGTTGTAGACATTGGTGCCGCTGTTGTTGTTGTTGTAGACATTGGTGCCGGTGTTGTTGTTGTTGTAGACATTGGTGCCGCTGTTGTTGTTGTTGTTGTAGACATTGGTGCCGCTGTTGTTGTTGTTGTAGACATTGGTGCCGCTGTTGTTGTTGTTGTTGTAGACATTGGTGCCTGTGTTGTTGTTGTTGTAGACATTGGTGCCTGTGTTGTTGTTGTTGTAGACATTGGTGCCGCTGTTGTTGTTGTTGTAGACATTGGTGCCGCTGTTGTTGTTGTTGTAGACATTGGTGCCAGTGTTGTTGTTGTTGTAGACATTGGTGCCGCTGTTGTTGTTGTTGTAGACATTGGTGCCGGTGTTGTTGTTGTTGTAGACATTGGTGCCGCTGTTGTTGTTGTTGTAGACATTGGTGCCCGTGTTGTTGTTGTAGACATTGGTGCCGCTGTTGTTGTTGTTGTAGACATTGGTACCGCTGTTGTTGTTGTTGTTGTAGACATTAGTGCCGCTGTTGTTGTTGTTGTTGTAGACATTGGTGCCGGTGTTGTTGTTGTAGACATTGGTGCCGCTGTTGTTGTTGTTGTAGACATTGGTGCCGCTGTTGTTGTTGTTGTAGACATTGGTGCCGCTGTTGTTGTTGTTGTAGACATTGGTGCCGCTGTTGTTGTTGTTGTTGTAGACATTGGTGCCGGTGTTGTTGTTGTTGTAGACATTGGTGCCGCTGTTGTTGTTGTTGTAGACATTGGTGCCGCTGTTGTTGTTGTTGTAGACATTGGTGCCGCTGTTGTTGTTGTTGTAGACATTGGTGCCGCTGTTGTTGTTGTTGTAGACATTGGTGCCGCTGTTGTTGTTGTTGTTGTAGACATTGGTGCCGGTGTTGTGTTGTTGTTGTAGACATTGGTGCCGCTGTTGTTGTTGTAGACACTGGTGCCGCTGTTGTTGCTGTTGTTGTAGACATTGGTGCCGCTGTTGTTGTTGTTGTAGACATTGGTGCCGGTGTTGTTGTTGTTGTTGTAGACATTGGTGCCGCTGTTGTTGTTGTTGTAGACATTGGTGCCGTTGCTGTTGTTGTTGTTGTAGACATTGGTGCCGCTGTTGTTGTTGTTGTTGTAGACATTGGTGCCGCTGTTGTTGTTGTTGTAGACATTGGTGCCGCTGTTGTTGTTGTTGTAGACATTGGTGCCGGTGTTGTTGTTGTTGTAGACATTGGTGCCGCTGTTGTTGTTGTTGTAGATATTGGTGCCGCTGTTGTTGTTGTTGTTGTAGACATTGGTGCCGCTGTTGTTGTTGTTGTTGTAGACATTGGTGCCGCTGTTGTTGTTGTTGTTGTAGACATTGGTGCCGCTGTTGTTGTTGTTGTAGACATTGGTGCCGGTGTTGTTGCTGTTGTAGACATTGGTGCCGCTGTTGTTGTTGTTGTAGACATTGGTGCCGCTGTTGTTGTTGTTGTAGACATTGGTGCCGCTGTTGTTGTTGTTGTAGACATTGGTGCCGCTGTTGTTGTTGTTGTAGACATTGGTGCCGGTGTTGTTGTTGTTGTAGACATTGGTGCCGCTGTTGTTGTTGTTGTAGACATTGGTGCCGGTGTTGTTGCTGTTGTAGACATTGGTGCCGCTGTTGTTGTTGTTGTAGACATTGGTGCCGCTGTTGTTGTTGTTGTAGACATTGGTGCCGCTGTTGTTGTAGACATTAGTGCCGCTGTTGTTGTTGTTGTAGATATTGGTGCCGCTGTTGTTGTTGTTGTTGTAGACATTGGTGCCGCTGTTGTTGTTGTTGTTGTAGACATTGGTGCCGCTGTTGTTGTTGTTGTTGTAGACATTGGTGCCGCTGTTGTTGTTGTTGTAGACATTGGTGCCGGTGTTGTTGCTGTTGTAGACATTGGTGCCGGTGTTGTTGTTGTTGTAGACATTGGTGCCGCTGTTGTTGTTGTTGTAGACATTGGTGCCGCTGTTGTTGTTGTTGTAGACATTGGTGCCGGTGTTGTTGTTGTTGTAGACATTGGTGCCGCTGTTGTTGTTGTTGTAGACATTGGTGCCGCTGTTGTTGTTGTTGTAGACATTGGTGCCGGTGTTGTTGTTGTTGTAGACATTGGTGCCGCTGTTGTTGTTGTTGTAGACATTGGTGCCGCTGTTGTTGTTGTTGTAGACATTGGTGCCGCTGTTGTTGTTGTTGTAGACATTGGTGCCGCTGTTGTTGTTGTTGTAGACATTGGTGCCGCTGTTGTTGTTGTTGTTGTTGTAGACATTGGTGCCGCTGTTGTTGTTGTAGACATTGGTGCCGCTGTTGTTGTTGTTGTAGACATTGGTGCCGCTGTTGTTGTTGTTGTTGTTGTAGACATTGGTGCCGCTGTTGTTGTTGTTGTTGTAGACATTGGTGCCGCTGTTGTTGTTGTAGACACTGGTGCCGCTGTTGTTGTTGTAGACGTTGGTGCCGCTGTTGTTGTTGTTGTAGACATTGGTGCCGCTGTTGTTGTTGTAGACACTGGTGCCGCTGTTGTTGTTGTAGACGTTGGTGCCGTTGTTGTTGTTGTAGACATTGGTGCCGCTGTTGTTGTTGTTGTTGTAGACATTGGTGCCGCTGTTGTTGTTGTTGTAGACATTGGTGCCGCTGTTGTTGTTGTTGTTGTAGACATTGGTGCCGCTGTTGTTGTTGTTGTTGTAGACATTGGTGCCGCTGTTGTTGTTGTTGTTGTAGACATTGGTGCCGCTGTTGTTGTTGTTGTTGTAGACATTGGTGCCGCTGTTGTTGTTGTTGTTGTTGTTGTTGTAGACATTGGTGCCGCTGTTGTTGTTGTTGTTGTAGACATTGGTGCCGCTGTTGTTGTTGTTGTAGACATTGGTGCCGCTGTTGTTGTTGTTGTTGTTGTTGTAGACATTGGTGCCGCTGTTGTTGTTGTTGTTGTAGACATTGGTGCCGCTGTTGTTGTTGTTGTAGACTTTGGTGCCGCTGTTGTTGCTGTTGTTGTAGACATTGGTGCCGCTGTTGTTGTTGTAGACATTGGTGCCGGTGTTGTTGTTGTTGTTGTAGACACTGGTGCCGCTGTTGTTGTTGTTGTTGTAGACATTGGTGTCGCTGTTGTTGTTGTTGTTGTAGACATTGGTGCCGCTGTTGTTGTTGTTGTTGTAGACATTGGTGCCGCTGTTGTTGTTGTTGTTGTAGACATTGGTGCCGCTGTTGTTGTTGTTGTAGACATTGGTGCCGCTGTTGTTGTTGTTGTTGTAGACATTGGTGCCGCTGTTGTTGTTGTTGTTGTAGACATTGGTGCCGCTGTTGTTGTTGTTGTAGACATTGGTGCCGCTGTTGTTGTTGTTGTTGTAGACATTGGTGCCGCTGTTGTTGTTGTTGTTGTAGACATTGGTGCCGCTGTTGTTGTTGTTGTAGACATTGGTGCCGCTGTTGTTGTTGTTGTTGTAGACATTGGTGCCGGTGTTGTTGTTGTTGTTGTAGACATTGGTGCCGCTGTTGTTGTTGTTGTAGACATTGGTGCCGCTGTTGTTGTTGTTGTAGACATTGGTGCCGCTGTTGTTGTTGTTGTTGTAGACAATGGTGCCGCTGTTGTTGTTGTTGTAGACATTGGTGCCGCTGTTGTTGTTGTTGTAGACATTGGTGCCGCTGTTGTTGTTGTTGTTGTAGACATTGGTGCCGCTGTTGTTGTTGTTGTAGACATTGGTGCCGCTGTTGTTGTTGTTGTTGTAGACATTGGTGCCGCTGTTGTTGTTGTTGTAGACATTGGTGCCGCTGTTGTTGTTGTTGTAGACATTGGTGCCGCTGTTGTTGTTGTTGTTGTAGACATTGGTGCCGGTGTTGTTGTTGTTGTTGTAGACATTGGTGCCGCTGTTGTTGTTGTTGTTGTAGACATTGGTGCCGCTGTTGTTGTTGTTGTTGTAGACATTGGTGCCGCTGTTGTTGTTGTTGTTGTTGTTGTAGACATTGGTGCCGCTGTTGTTGTTGTTGTTGTAGACATTGGTGCCGCTGTTGTTGTTGTTGTAGACATTGGTGCCGGTGTTGTTGTTGTTGTTGTAGACATTGGTGCCGCTGTTGTTGTTGTTGTTGTAGACATTGGTGCCGCTGTTGTTGTTGTTGTTGTAGACATTGGTGCCGCTGTTGTTGTTGTTGTTGTTGTAGACATTGGTGCAGCTGTTGTTGTTGTTGTTGTAGACATTGGTGCCGCTGTTGTTGTTGTTGTAGACATTGGTGCCGGTGTTGTTGTTGTTGTTGTAGACATTGGTGCCGCTGTTGTTATTGTTGTTGTAGACATTGGTGCCGGTGTTGTTGTTGTTGTTGTAGACATTGGTGCCGCTGTTGTTGTTGTTGTAGACATTGGTGCCGCTGTTGTTGTTGTTGTTGTAGACATTGGTGCCGCTGTTGTTGTTGTTGTTGTAGACATTGGTGCCGCTGTTGTTGTTGTTGTTGTTGTTGTAGACATTGGTGCCGCTGTTGTTGTTGTTGTTGTAGACATTGGTGCCGCTGTTGTTGTTGTTGTTGTAGACATTGGTGCCGGTGTTGTTGTTGTTGTTGTAGACATTGGTGCCGCTGTTGTTGTTGTTGTTGTAGACATTGGTGCCGCTGTTGTTGTTGTTGTTGTAGACATTGGTGCCGCTGTTGTTGTTGTTGTTGTAGACATTGGTGCCGCTGTTGTTGTTGTTGTTGTAGACATTGGTGCCGCTGTTGTTGTTGTTGTTGTAGACATTGGTGCCGCTGTTGTTGTTGTTGTTGTAGACATTGGTGCCGCTGTTGTTGTTGTTGTTGTAGACATTGGTGCCGCTGTTGTTGTTGTTGTTGTAGACATTGGTGCCGGTGTTGTTGTTGTTGTTGTAGACATTGGTGCCGGTGTTGTTGTTGTTGTTGTAGACATTGGTGCCGGTGTTGTTGTTGTTGTAGACATTGGTGCCGGTGTTGTTGTTGTTGTTGTAGACATTGGTGCCGCTGTTGTTGTTGTTGTTGTAGACATTGGTGCCGGTGTTGTTGTTGTTGTTGTAGACATTGGTGCCGGTGTTGTTGTTGTTGTTGTAGACATTGGTGCCGCTGTTGTTGTTGTTGTTGTAGACATTGGTGCCGGTGTTGTTGTTGTTGTAGACATTGGTGCCGGTGTTGTTGTTGTTGTTGTAGACATTGGTGCCGCTGTTGTTGTTGTTGTTGTAGACATTGGTGCCGGTGTTGTTGTTGTTGTTGTAGACATTGGTGCCGCTGTTGTTGCTGTTGTTGTAGACATTGGTGCCGGTGTTGTTGTTGTTGTTGTAGACATTGGTGCCGCTGTTGTTGCTGTTGTTGTAGACATTGGTGCCGGTGTTGTTGTTGTTGTTGTAGACATTGGTGCCGGTGTTGTTGTTGTTGTTGTAGACATTGGTGCCGCTGTTGTTGCTGTTGTTGTAGACATTGGTGCCACTGTTGTTGTTGTTGTTGTAGACATTGGTGCCGCTGTTGTTGTTGTTGTTGTAGACATTGGTGCCGCTGTTGTTGTTGTTGTTGTAGACATTGGTGCCGCTGTTGTTGTTGTTGTTGTAGACATTGGTGCCGCTGTTGTTGTTGTTGTAGACATTGGTGCCGCTGTTGTTGTTGTTGTTGTAGACATTGGTGCCGGTGTTGTTGTTGTTGTTGTTGTTGTAGACATTGGTGCCGCTGTTGTTGTTGTTGTAGACATTGGTGCCGGTGTTGTTGTTGTTGTTGTTGTTGTAGACATTGGTGCCGGTGTTGTTGTTGTTGTTGTTGTTGTAGACATTGGTGCCGCTGTTGTTGTTGTTGTAGACATTGGTGCCGCTGTTGTTGTTGTTGTTGTAGATATTGGTGCCGGAGTTGTTGTTGTTGTTGTAGACATTCGTGCCGCTGTTGTTGTTGTTGTAGACATTGGTGCCGCTGTTGTTGTTGTTGTAGACATTGGTGCCACTGTTGTTGTTGTTGTAGACATTGGTGCCGGTGTTGTTGTTGTAGACATTGGTGCCGCTGTTGTTGTTGTTGTAGACATTGGTGCCACTGTTGTTGTTGTTGTAGATATTGGTGCCGGTGTTGTTGTTGTTGTAGACATTGGTGCCGCTGTTGTTGTTGTTGTTGTAGACATTGGTGCCGCTGTTATTGTTGTTGTTGTTGTAGACATTGGTGCCGCTGATGTTGTTGTTGTAGACATTGGTGCCGGTGTTGTTGTTGTTGTAGACATTGGTGCCGCTGTTGTTGTTGTTGTAGACATTGGTGCCGCTGTTGTTGTTGTTGTAGACATTGGTGCCGCTGTTGTTGTTGTTGTAGATATTGGTGCCGGTGTTGTTGTTGTTGTAGACATTGGTGCCGCTGTTGTTGTTGTTGTAGACATTGGTGCCGCTGATGTTGTTGTTGTAGACATTGGTGCCGGTGTTGTTGTTGTTGTAGACATTGGTGCCGCTGTTGTTGTTGTTGTAGACATTGGTGCCGGTGTTGTTGTTGTTGTAGACATTGGTGCCGCTGATGTTGTTGTTGTAGACATTGGTGCCGGTGTTGTTGTTGTTGTTGTAGACATTGGTGCCGCTGTTGTTGTTGTTGTAGACATTGGTGCCGCTGTTGTTGTTGTTGTAGATATTGGTGCCGGTGTTGTTGTTGTTGTAGACATTGGTGCCGCTGATGTTGTTGTAGACATTGGTGCCGGTGTTGTTGTTGTTGTAGACATTGGTGCCGCTGTTGTTGTTGTTGTAGACATTGGTGCCGCTGTTGTTGTTGTTGTAGACATTGGTGCCGCTGATGTTGTTGTAGACATTGGTGCCGGTGTTGTTGTTGTTGTAGACATTGGTGCCGCTGTTGTTGTTGTTGTAGACATTGGTGCCGCTGTTGTTGTTGTTGTAGATATTGGTGCCGGTGTTGTTGTTGTTGTAGACATTGGTGCCGCTGTTGTTGTTGTTGTAGACATTGGTGCCGCTGATGTTGTTGTTGTAGACATTGGTGCCGGTGTTGTTGTTGTTGTAGACATTGGTGCCGCTGTTGTTGTTGTTGTAGACATTGGTGCCGCTGATGTTGTTGTTGTAGACATTGGTGCCGCTGATGTTGTTGTTGTAGACATTGGTGCCGGTGTTGTTGTTGTTGTAGACATTGGTGCCGCTGTTGTTGTTGTTGTAGACATTGGTGCCGCTGATGTTGTTGTTGTAGACATTGGTGCCGCTGATGTTGTTGTTGTAGACATTGGTGCCGCTGTTGTTGTTGTTGTAGACATTGGTGCCACTGTTGTTGTTGTTGTAGACATTGGTGCCGCTGTTGTTGTTGTTGTTGTAGACATTGGTGCCTGTGTTGTTGTTGTTGTAGACATTGGTGCCGCTGTTGTTGTTGTTGTAGACGTTGGTGCCGCTGTTGTTGTTGTTGTTGTAGACATTGGTGCCGCTGTTGTTGCTGTTGTTGTAGACATTGGTGCCGGTGTTGTTGTTGTTGTAGACATTGGTGCAGCTGTTGTTGTTGTTGTAGACATTGGTGCCGCTGTTGTTGTTGTTGTAGACGTTGGTGCCGCTGTTGTTGTTGTTGTAGACATTGGTGCCGCTGTTGTTGTTGTTGTTGTAGACATTGGTGCCGCTGTTGTTGTTGTTGTAGACATTGGTGCCGCTATTGTTGTTGTTGTTGTAGACATTGGTGCCGCTGTTGTTGTTGTTGTAGACATTGGTGCCGCTGTTGTTGTTGTTGTTGTAGACATTGGTGCCGCTGTTGTTGTTGTTGTTGTAGACATTGGTGCCGGTGTTGTTGTTGTTGTTGTAGACATTGGTGCCGCTGTTGTTGTTGTTGTAGACATTGGTGCCGGTGTTGTTGTTGTTGTAGACATTGGTGCCGCTGTTGTTGTTGTTGTTGTAGACATTGGTGCCGCTGTTGTTGTTGTTGTTGTAGACATTGGTGCCTGTGTTGTTGTTGTTGTAGACATTGGTGCCTGTGTTGTTGTTGTTGTAGACATTGGTGCCGCTGTTGTTGTTGTTGTAGACATTGGTGCCGCTGTTGTTGTTGTTGTAGACATTGGTGCCGGTGTTGTTGTTGTTGTAGACATTGGTGCCGCTGTTGTTGTTGTTGTAGACATTGGTGCCGGTTTTGTTGTTGTTGTAGACATTGGTGCCGCTGTTGTTGTTGTTGTAGACATTGGTGCCCGTGTTGTTGTTGTAGACATTGGTGCCGCTGTTGTTGTTGTTGTTGTAGACATTAGTGCCGCTGTTGTTGTTGTTGTAGACATTGGTGCCGGTGTTGTTGTTGTAGACATTGGTGCCGCTGTTGTTGTTGTTGTAGACATTGGTGCCGCTGTTGTTGTTGTTGTAGACATTGGTGCCGCTGTTGTTGTTGTTGTAGACATTGGTGCCGGTGTTGTTGTTGTTGTAGACATTGGTGCCGCTGTTGTTGTTGTTGTAGACATTGGTGCCGCTGTTGTTGTTGTTGTTGTAGACATTGGTGCCGGTGTTGTTGTTGTTGTAGACATTGGTGCCGCTGTTGTTGTTGTTGTAGACATTGGTGCCGCTGTTGTTGTTGTTGTAGACATTGGTGCCGCTGTTGTTGTTGTTGTAGACATTGGTGCCGCTGTTGTTGTTGTTGTAGACATTGGTGCCGCTGTTGTTGTTGTTGTTGTAGACATTGGTGCCGGTGTTGTTGTTGTTGTAGACATTGGTGCCGCTGTTGTTGTTGTAGACACTGGTGCCGCTGTTGTTGCTGTTGTTGTAGACATTGGTGCCGCTGTTGTTGTTGTTGTAGACATTGGTGCCGCTGTTGTTGTTGTAGACATTGGTGCCGTTGTTGTTGTTGTTGTTGTAGACATTGGTGCCGCTGTTGTTGTTGTTGTTGTAGACATTGGTGCCGCTGTTGTTGTTGTTGTAGACATTGGTGCCGCTGTTGTTGTTGTTGTAGACATTGGTGCCGCTGTTGTTGTTGTTGTAGACATTGGTGCCGCTGTTGTTGTTGTTGTAGAAATTGGTGCCGGTGTTGTTGTTGTTGTTGTAGACATTGGTGCCGCTGTTGTTGTTGTTGTAGACGTTGGTGCCGCTGTTGTTGTTGTTGTTGTAGACATTGGTGCCGCTGTTGTTGCTGTTGTTGTAGACATTGGTGCCGGTGTTGTTGTTGTTGTAGACATTGGTGCCGCTGTTGTTGTTGTTGTAGACATTGGTGCCGCTGTTGTTGTTGTTGTAGACGTTGGTGCCGCTGTTGTTGTTGTTGTAGACATTGGTGCCGCTGTTGTTGTTGTTGTTGTAGACATTGGTGCCGCTGTTGTTGTTGTTGTAGACATTGGTGCCGCTGTTGTTGTTGTTGTTGTAGACATTGGTGCCGCTGTTGTTGTTGTTGTAGACATTGGTGCCGCTGTTGTTGTTGTTGTTGTAGACATTGGTGCCGCTGTTGTTGTTGTTGTTGTAGACATTGGTGCCGGTGTTGTTGTTGTTGTTGTAGACATTGGTGCCGCTGTTGTTGTTGTTGTAGACATTGGTGCCGGTGTTGTTGTTGTTGTAGACATTGGTGCCGCTGTTGTTGTTGTTGTTGTTGTAGACATTGGTGCCGCTGTTGTTGTTGTTGTAGACATTGGTGCCGCTGTTGTTGTTGTTGTTGTAGACATTGGTGCCTGTGTTGTTGTTGTTGTAGACATTGGTGCCTGTGTTGTTGTTGTTGTAGACATTGGTGCCGCTGTTGTTGTTGTTGTAGACATTGGTGCCGCTGTTGTTGTTGTTGTAGACATTGGTGCCGCTGTTGTTGTTGTTGTAGACATTGGTGCCGGTTTTGTTGTTGTTGTAGACATTGGTGCCGCTGTTGTTGTTGTTGTAGACATTGGTGCCCGTGTTGTTGTTGTAGACATTGGTGCCGCTGTTGTTGTTGTTGTTGTAGACATTAGTGCCGCTGTTGTTGTTGTAGACATTGGTGCCGGTGTTGTTGTTGTAGACATTGGTGCCGCTGTTGTTGTTGTTGTAGACATTGGTGCCGCTGTTGTTGTTGTTGTAGACATTGGTGCCGCTGTTGTTGTTGTTGTAGACATTGGTGCCGGTGTTGTTGTTGTTGTAGACATTGGTGCCGCTGTTGTTGTTGTTGTAGACATTGGTGCCGCTGTTGTTGTTGTTGTTGTAGACATTGGTGCCGGTGTTGTTGTTGTTGTAGACATTGGTGCCGCTGTTGTTGTTGTTGTAGACATTGGTGCCGCTGTTGTTGTTGTTGTAGACATTGGTGCCGCTGTTGTTGTTGTTGTAGACATTGGTGCCGCTGTTGTTGTTGTTGTAGACATTGGTGCCGCTGTTGTTGTTGTTGTTGTAGACATTGGTGCCGGTGTTGTTGTTGTTGTAGACATTGGTGCCGCTGTTGTTGTTGTAGACACTGGTGCCGCTGTTGTTGCTGTTGTTGTAGACATTGGTGCCGCTGTTGTTGTTGTTGTAGACATTGGTGCCGCTGTTGTTGTTGTAGACATTGGTGCCGTTGTTGTTGTTGTTGTTGTAGACATTGGTGCCGCTGTTGTTGTTGTTGTTGTAGACATTGGTGCCGCTGTTGTTGTTGTTGTAGACATTGGTGCCGCTGTTGTTGTTGTTGTAGACATTGGTGCCGGTGTTGTTGTTGTTGTAGACATTGGTGCCGCTGTTGTTGTTGTAGTAGACATTGGTGCCGCTGTTGTTGTTGTTGTAGAAATTGGTGCCGCTGTTGTTGTTGTTGTAGACATTGGTGCCGCTGTTGTTGTTGTTGTAGACATTGGTGCCGGTGTTGATGTTGTTGTAGACATTGGTGCCGCTGTTGTTGTTGTAGACACTGGTGCCGCTGTTGTTGCTGTTGTTGTAGACATTGGTGCCGCTGTTGTTGTTGTTGTAGACATTGGTGCCGCTGTTATTGTTGTTGTTGTAGACATTGGTGCCGCTGTTGTTGTTGTAGACATTGGTGCCGCTGTTGTTGCTGTTGTTGTAGACATTGGTGCCGCTGTTGTTGTTGTTGTAGACATTGGTGCCGCTGTTGTTGTTGTTGTAGACATTGGTGCCGCTGTTGTTGTTGTTGTAGACATTGGTGCCGGTGTTGTTGTTGTTGTTGTAGACATTGGTGCCGCTGTTGTTGTTGTAGACATTGGTGCCGCTGTTGTTGCTGTTGTTGTAGACATTGGTGCCGCTGTTGTTGTTGTTGTAGACATTGGTGCCGGTGTTGTTGTTGTTGTTGTAGACATTGGTGCCGCTGTTGTTGTTGTTGTAGACATTGGTGCCGGTGTTGTTGTTGTTGTTGTAGACATTGGTGCCGCTGTTGTTGTTGTTGTAGACATTGGTGCCGCTGTTGTTGTTGTTGTAGACATTGGTGCCGCTGTTGTTGTTGTTGTAGACATTGGTGCCGCTGTTGTTGTTGTTGTAGACATTGGTGCCGCTGTTGTTGTTGTAGACATTGGTGCCGCTGTTGTTGTTGTTGTAGACATTGGTGCCGCTGTTGTTGTTGTTGTAGACATTGGTGCCGCTGTTGTTGTTGTTGTAGACATTGGTGCTGCTGTTGTTGTTGTTGTAGACATTGGTGCTGCTGTTGTTGTTGTTGTTGTAGACATTGGTGCCGGTGTTGTTGTTGTTGTAGACATTGGTGCCGGTGTTGTTGTTGTTGTAGACATTGGTGCCACTGTTGTTGTTGTAGACATTGGTGCCGGTGTTGTTGTTGTTGTAGACATTGGTGCCGCTGTTGTTGTTGTTGTAGACATTGGTGCCGGTGTTGTTGTTGTTGTTGTAGACATTGGTGCCGGTGTTGTTGTTGTTGTAGACATTGGTGCCGCTGTTGTTGTTGTTGTAGACATTGGTGCCGCTGTTGTTGTTGTTGTAGACATTGGTGCCGCTGTTGTTGTTGTAGACATTGGTGCCGGAGTTGTTGTTGTTGTTGTAGACATTGGTGCCGCTGTTGTTGTTGTTGTTGTAGACATTGGTGCCGCTGTTGTTGTAGTTGTTGTAGACATTGGTGCCGCTGTTGTTGTTGTTGTAGACATTGGTGCCGGTGTTGTTGTTGTTGTTGTAGACATTGGTGCCGCTGTTGTTGTTGTTGTTGTTGTTGTAGACATTGGTGCCGCTGTTGTTGTTGTTGTTGTAGACATTGGTGCCGCTGTTGTTGTTGTTGTAGACATTGGTGCCGGTGTTGTTGTTGTTGTTGTAGACATTGGTGCCGCTGTTGTTGTTGTTGTAGACATTGGTGCCGGTGTTGTTGTTGTTGTTGTAGACATTGGTGCCGCTGTTGTTGTTGTTGTTGTTGTTGTAGACATTGGTGCCGCTGTTGTTGTTGTTGTTGTAGACATTGGTGCCGCTGTTGTTGTTGTTGTAGACATTGGTGCCGGTGTTGTTGTTGTTGTTGTAGACATTGGTGCCGCTGTTGTTGTTGTTGTTGTTGTTGTAGACATTGGTGCCGCTGTTGTTGTTGTTGTTGTAGACATTGGTGCCGCTGTTGTTGTTGTTGTAGACATTGGTGCCGCTGTTGTTGTTGTTGTTGTAGACATTGGTGCCGGTGTTGTTGTTGTTGTTGTAGACATTGGTGCCGCTGTTGTTGTTGTTGTAGACATTGGTGCCACTGTTGTTGTTGTTGTTGTAGACATTGGTGCCGGTGTTGTTGTTGTTGTTGTAGACATTGGTGCCGCTGTTGTTGTTGTTGTTGTTGTTGTAGACATTGGTGCCGCTGTTGTTGTTGTTGTTGTAGACATTGGTGCCGCTGTTGTTGTTGTTGTAGACATTGGTGCCGCTGTTGTTGTTGTTGTTGTAGACATTGGTGCCGGTGTTGTTGTTGTTGTTGTAGACATTGGTGCCGCTTTTGTTGTTGTTGTAGACATTGGTGCCGGTGTTGTTGTTGTTGTTGTAGACATTGGTGCCGCTGTTGTTGTTGTTGTTGTAGACATTGGTGCCGCTGTTGTTGTTGTTGTTGTTGTTGTAGACATTGGTGCCGCTGTTGTTGTTGTTGTTGTAGACATTGGTGCCGCTGTTGTTGTTGTTGTAGACATTGGTGCCGGTGTTGTTGTTGTTGTTGTAGACATTGGTGCCGGTGTTGTTGTTGTTGTTGTAGACATTGGTGCCGCTGTTGTTGTTGTTGTTGTAGACATTGGTGCCGCTGTTGTTGTTGTTGTTGTAGACATTGGTGCCGCTGTTGTTGTTGTTGTTGTAGACATTGGTGCCGCTGTTGTTGTTGTTGTTGTAGACATTGGTGCCGCTGTTGTTGTTGTTGTTGTAGACATTGGTGCCGCTGTTGTTGTTGTTGTAGACATTGGTGCCGCTGTTGTTGTTGTTGTTGTAGACATTGGTGCCGCTGTTGTTGTTGTTGTAGACATTGGTGCCGCTGTTGTTGTTGTTGTAGACATTGGTGCCGGTGTTGTTGTTGTTGTTGTAGACATTGGTGCCGCTGTTGTTATTGTTGTTGTAGACATTGGTGCCGGTGTTGTTGTTGTTGTTGTAGACATTGGTGCCGCTGTTGTTGTTGTTGTAGACATTGGTGCCGCTGTTATTGTTGTTGTTGTAGACATTGGTGCCGCTGTTGTTGTTGTTGTTGTAGACATTGGTGCCGCTGTTGTTGTTGTTGTTGTTGTTGTAGACATTGGTGCCGCTGTTGTTGTTGTTGTTGTTGTTGTAGACATTGGTGCCGCTGTTGTTGTTGTTGTAGACATTGGTGCCGCTGTTGTTGTTGTTGTAGACATTGGTGCCGGTGTTGTTGTTGTTGTTGTAGACATTGGTGCCGCTGTTGTTGTTGTTGTAGACGTTGGTGCCGCTGTTGTTGTTGTTGTTGTAGACATTGGTGCCGCTGTTGTTGCTGTTGTTGTAGACATTGGTGCCGGTGTTGTTGTTGTTGTAGACATTGGTGCCGCTGTTGTTGTTGTTGTAGACATTGGTGCCGCTGTTGTTGTTGTTGTAGACGTTGGTGCCGCTGTTGTTGTTGTTGTAGACATTGGTGCCGCTGTTGTTGTTGTTGTTGTAGACATTGGTGCCGCTGTTGTTGTTGTTGTAGACATTGGTGCCGCTGTTGTTGTTGTTGTTGTAGACATTGGTGCCGCTGTTGTTGTTGTTGTAGACATTGGTGCCGCTGTTGTTGTTGTTGTTGTAGACATTGGTGCCGCTGTTGTTGTTGTTGTTGTAGACATTGGTGCCGGTGTTGTTGTTGTTGTTGTAGACATTGGTGCCGCTGTTGTTGTTGTTGTAGACATTGGTGCCGGTGTTGTTGTTGTTGTAGACATTGGTGCCGCTGTTGTTGTTGTTGTTGTTGTAGACATTGGTGCCGCTGTTGTTGTTGTTGTAGATATTGGTGCCGCTGTTGTTGTTGTTGTTGTAGACATTGGTGCCTGTGTTGTTGTTGTTGTAGACATTGGTGCCTGTGTTGTTGTTGTTGTAGACATTGGTGCCGCTGTTGTTGTTGTTGTAGACATTGGTGCCGCTGTTGTTGTTGTTGTAGACATTGGTGCCGGTGTTGTTGTTGTTGTAGACATTGGTGCCGCTGTTGTTGTTGTTGTAGACATTGGTGCCGGTTTTGTTGTTGTTGTAGACATTGGTGCCGCTGTTGTTGTTGTTGTAGACATTGGTGCCCGTGTTGTTGTTGTAGACATTGGTGCCGCTGTTGTTGTTGTTGTTGTAGACATTAGTGCCGCTGTTGTTGTTGTAGACATTGGTGCCGGTGTTGTTGTTGTAGACATTGGTGCCGCTGTTGTTGTTGTTGTAGACATTGGTGCCGCTGTTGTTGTTGTTGTAGACATTGGTGCCGCTGTTGTTGTTGTTGTAGACATTGGTGCCGGTGTTGTTGTTGTTGTAGACATTGGTGCCGCTGTTGTTGTTGTTGTAGACATTGGTGCCGCTGTTGTTGTTGTTGTAGACATTGGTGCCGCTGTTGTTGTTGTTGTAGACATTGGTGCCGGTGTTGTTGTTGTTGTAGACATTGGTGCCGCTGTTGTTGTTGTTGTAGACATTGGTGCCGCTGTTGTTGTTGTTGTTGTAGACATTGGTGCCGGTGTTGTTGTTGTTGTAGACATTGGTGCCGCTGTTGTTGTTGTTGTAGACATTGGTGCCGCTGTTGTTGTTGTTGTAGACATTGGTGCCGCTGTTGTTGTTGTTGTAGACATTGGTGCCGCTGTTGTTGTTGTTGTAGACATTGGTGCCGCTGTTGTTGTTGTTGTTGTAGACATTGGTGCCGGTGTTGTTGTTGTTGTAGACATTGGTGCCGCTGTTGTTGTTGTAGACACTGGTGCCGCTGTTGTTGCTGTTGTTGTAGACATTGGTGCCGCTGTTGTTGTTGTTGTAGACATTGGTGCCGCTGTTGTTGTTGTAGACATTGGTGCCGTTGTTGTTGTTGTTGTTGTAGACATTGGTGCCGCTGTTGTTGTTGTTGTTGTAGACATTGGTGCCGCTGTTGTTGTTGTTGTAGACATTGGTGCCGCTGTTGTTGTTGTTGTAGACATTGGTGCCGGTGTTGTTGTTGTTGTAGACATTGGTGCCGCTGTTGTTGTTGTTGTAGACATTGGTGCCGCTGTTGTTGTTGTTGTAGAAATTGGTGCCGCTGTTGTTGTTGTTGTAGACATTGGTGCCGCTGTTGTTGTTGTTGTAGACATTGGTGCCGGTGTTGATGTTGTTGTAGACATTGGTGCCGCTGTTGTTGTTGTAGACACTGGTGCCGCTGTTGTTGCTGTTGTTGTAGACATTGGTGCCGCTGTTGTTGTTGTTGTAGACATTGGTGCCGCTGTTATTGTTGTTGTTGTAGACATTGGTGCCGCTGTTGTTGTTGTAGACATTGGTGCCGCTGTTGTTGCTGTTGTTGTAGACATTGGTGCCGCTGTTGTTGTTGTTGTAGACATTGGTGCCGCTGTTGTTGTTGTTGTAGACATTGGTGCCGCTGTTGTTGTTGTTGTAGACATTGGTGCCGCTGTTGTTGTTGTAGACATTGGTGCCGCTGTTGTTGTTGTTGTAGACATTGGTGCCGCTGTTGTTGTTGTTGTAGACATTGGTGCCGCTGTTGTTGTTGTTGTAGACATTGGTGCTGCTGTTGTTGTTGTTGTAGACATTGGTGCTGCTGTTGTTGTTGTTGTTGTAGACATTGGTGCCGGTGTTGTTGTTGTTGTAGACATTGGTGCCGGTGTTGTTGTTGTTGTAGACATTGGTGCCACTGTTGTTGTTGTAGACATTGGTGCCGGTGTTGTTGTTGTTGTAGACATTGGTGCCGCTGTTGTTGTTGTTGTAGACATTGGTGCCGGTGTTGTTGTTGTTGTTGTAGACATTGGTGCCGGTGTTGTTGTTGTTGTAGACATTGGTGCCGCTGTTGTTGTTGTTGTAGACATTGGTGCCGCTGTTGTTGTTGTTGTAGACATTGGTGCCGCTGTTGTTGTTGTAGACATTGGTGCCGGAGTTGTTGTTGTTGTTGTAGACATTGGTGCCGCTGTTGTTGTTGTTGTTGTAGACATTGGTGCCGCTGTTGTTGTAGTTGTTGTAGACATTGGTGCCGCTGTTGTTGTTGTTGTAGACATTGGTGCCGGTGTTGTTGTTGTTGTTGTAGACATTGGTGCCGCTGTTGTTGTTGTTGTTGTTGTTGTAGACATTGGTGCCGCTGTTGTTGTTGTTGTTGTAGACATTGGTGCCGCTGTTGTTGTTGTTGTAGACATTGGTGCCGGTGTTGTTGTTGTTGTTGTAGACATTGGTACCGCTGTTGTTGTTGTTGTAGACATTGGTGCCGGTGTTGTTGTTGTTGTTGTAGACATTGGTGCCGCTGTTGTTGTTGTTGTTGTTGTTGTAGACATTGGTGCCGCTGTTGTTGTTGTTGTTGTAGACATTGGTGCCGCTGTTGTTGTTGTTGTAGACATTGGTGCCGGTGTTGTTGTTGTTGTTGTAGACATTGGTGCCGCTGTTGTTGTTGTTGTTGTTGTTGTAGACATTGGTGCCGCTGTTGTTGTTGTTGTTGTAGACATTGGTGCCGCTGTTGTTGTTGTTGTAGACATTGGTGCCGCTGTTGTTGTTGTTGTTGTAGACATTGGTGCCGGTGTTGTTGTTGTTGTTGTAGACATTGGTGCCGCTGTTGTTGTTGTTGTAGACATTGGTGCCACTGTTGTTGTTGTTGTTGTAGACATTGGTGCCGGTGTTGTTGTTGTTGTTGTAGACATTGGTGCCGCTGTTGTTGTTGTTGTTGTTGTTGTAGACATTGGTGCCGCTGTTGTTGTTGTTGTTGTAGACATTGGTGCCGCTGTTGTTGTTGTTGTAGACATTGGTGCCGCTGTTGTTGTTGTTGTTGTAGACATTGGTGCCGGTGTTGTTGTTGTTGTTGTAGACATTGGTGCCGCTTTTGTTGTTGTTGTAGACATTGGTGCCGGTGTTGTTGTTGTTGTTGTAGACATTGGTGCCGCTGTTGTTGTTGTTGTTGTAGACATTGGTGCCGCTGTTGTTGTTGTTGTTGTTGTTGTAGACATTGGTGCCGCTGTTGTTGTTGTTGTTGTAGACATTGGTGCCGCTGTTGTTGTTGTTGTAGACATTGGTGCCGGTGTTGTTGTTGTTGTTGTAGACATTGGTGCCGGTGTTGTTGTTGTTGTTGTAGACATTGGTGCCGCTGTTGTTGTTGTTGTTGTAGACATTGGTGCCGCTGTTGTTGTTGTTGTTGTAGACATTGGTGCCGCTGTTGTTGTTGTTGTTGTAGACATTGGTGCCGCTGTTGTTGTTGTTGTTGTAGACATTGGTGCCGCTGTTGTTGTTGTTGTTGTAGACATTGGTGCCGCTGTTGTTGTTGTTGTTGTAGACATTGGTGCCGCTGTTGTTGTTGTTGTAGACATTGGTGCCGCTGTTGTTGTTGTTGTTGTTGTAGACATTGGTGCCGCTGTTGTTGTTGTTGTAGACATTGGTGCCGCTGTTGTTGTTGTTGTAGACATTGGTGCCGGTGTTGTTGTTGTTGTTGTAGACATTGGTGCCGCTGTTGTTATTGTTGTTGTAGACATTGGTGCCGGTGTTGTTGTTGTTGTAGACATTGGTGCCGCTGTTGTTGTTGTTGTAGACATTGGTGCCGCTGTTATTGTTGTTGTTGTAGACATTGGTGCCGCTGTTGTTGTTGTTGTTGTAGACATTGGTGCCGCTGTTGTTGTTGTTGTTGTTGTTGTAGACATTGGTGCCGCTGTTGTTGTTGTTGTTGTTGTTGTTGTAGACATTGGTGCCGCTGTTGTTGTTGTTGTAGACATTGGTGCCGCTGTTGTTGTTGTTGTAGACATTGGTGCCGGTGTTGTTGTTGTTGTTGTAGACATTGGTGCCGCTGTTGTTGTTGTTGTTGTAGACATTGGTGCCGCTGTTGTTGTTGTTGTTGTAGACATTGGTGCCGCTGTTGTTGTTGTTGTTGTAGACATTGGTGCCGCTGTTGTTGTTGTTGTTGTAGACATTGGTGCCGCTGTTGTTGTTGTTGTAGACATTGGTGCCGGTGTTGTTGTTGTTGTTGTAGACATTGGTGCCGCTGTTGTTATTGTTGTTGTAGACATTGGTGCCGGTGTTGTTGTTGTTGTTGTAGACATTGGTGCCGCTGTTGTTGTTGTTGTAGACATTGGTGCCGCTGTTATTGTTGTTGTTGTAGACATTGGTGCCGCTGTTGTTGTTGTTGTTGTAGACATTGGTGCCGCTGTTGTTGTTGTTGTTGTTGTTGTAGACATTGGTGCCGCTGTTGTTGTTGTTGTTGTAGACATTGGTGCCGCTGTTGTTGTTGTTGTTGTAGACATTGGTGCCGGTGTTGTTGTTGTTGTTGTAGACATTGGTGCCGCTGTTGTTGTTGTTGTTGTAGACATTGGTGCCGCTGTTGTTGTTGTTGTTGTAGACATTGGTGCCGCTGTTGTTGTTGTTGTTGTTGTTGTAGACATTGGTGCCGCTGTTGTTGTTGTTGTTGTAGACATTGGTGCCGCTGTTGTTGTTGTTGTAGACATTGGTGCCGCTGTTGTTGTTGTTGTAGACATTGGTGCCGCTGTTGTTGTTGTTGTAGACATTGGTGCCGCTGTTGTTGTTGTTGTTGTAGATATTGGTGCCGGAGTTGTTGTTGTTGTTGTTGTTGTAGACATTGGTGCCGCTGTTGTTGTTGTTGTAGACATTGGTGCCGCTGTTGTTGTTGTTGTTGTAGATATTGGTGCCGGAGTTGTTGTTGTTGTTGTAGACATTCGTGCCGCTGTTGTTGTTGTTGTAGACATTGGTGCCGCTGTTGTTGTTGTTGTAGACATTGGTGCCACTGTTGTTGTTGTTGTAGACATTGGTGCCGGTGTTGTTGTTGTAGACATTGGTGCCGCTGTTGTTGTTGTTGTAGACATTGGTGCCACTGTTGTTGTTGTTGTAGATATTGGTGCCGGTGTTGTTGTTGTTGTAGACATTGGTGCCGCTGTTGTTGTTGTTGTAGACATTGGTGCCGCTGATGTTGTTGTTGTAGACATTGGTGCCGGTGTTGTTGTTGTTGTAGACATTGGTGCCGCTGTTGTTGTTGTTGTAGACATTGGTGCCGCTGTTGTTGTTGTTGTAGACATTGGTGCCGCTGTTGTTGTTGTTGTAGATATTGGTGCCGGTGTTGTTGTTGTTGTAGACATTGGTGCCGCTGTTGTTGTTGTTGTAGACATTGGTGCCGCTGATGTTGTTGTTGTAGACATTGGTGCCGGTGTTGTTGTTGTTGTAGACATTGGTGCCGCTGTTGTTGTTGTTGTAGACATTGGTGCCGGTGTTGTTGTTGTTGTAGACATTGGTGCCGCTGATGTTGTTGTTGTAGACATTGGTGCTGGTGTTGTTGTTGTTGTAGACATTGGTGCCGCTGTTGTTGTTGTTGTAGACATTGGTGCCGCTGTTGTTGTTGTTGTAGATATTGGTGCCGGTGTTGTTGTTGTTGTAGACATTGGTGCCGCTGATGTTGTTGTTGTAGACATTGGTGCCGGTGTTGTTGTTGTTGTAGACATTGGTGCCGCTGATGTTGTTGTTGTAGACATTGGTGCCGGTGTTGTTGTTGTTGTAGACATTGGTGCCGCTGTTGTTGTTGTTGTAGACATTGGTGCCGCTGTTGTTGTTGTTGTAGATATTGGTGCCGGTGTTGTTGTTGTTGTAGACATTGGTGCCGCTGATGTTGTTGTTGTAGACATTGGTGCCGGTGTTGTTGTTGTTGTAGACATTGGTGCCGCTGTTGTTGTTGTTGTAGACATTGGTGCCGCTGTTGTTGTTGTTGTAGATATTGGTGCCGGTGTTGTTGTTGTTGTAGACATTGGTGCCGCTGTTGTTGTTGTTGTAGACATTGGTGCCGCTGATGTTGTTGTTGTAGACATTGGTGCCGGTGTTGTTGTTGTTGTAGACATTGGTGCCGCTGTTGTTGTTGTTGTAGACATTGGTGCCGCTGATGTTGTTGTTGTAGACATTGGTGCCGCTGATGTTGTTGTTGTAGACATTGGTGCCGCTGTTGTTGTTGTTGTAGACATTGGTGCCGGTGTTGTTGTTGTTGTAGACATTGGTGCCGCTGTTGTTGTTGTTGTAGACATTGGTGCCGGTGTTGTTGTTGTTGTAGACATTGGTGCCGCTGTTGTTGTTGTTGTAGACATTGGTGCCGCTGATGTTGTTGTTGTAGACATTGGTGCCGCTGTTGTTGTTGTTGTTGTAGACATTGGTGCCGCTGTTGTTGTTGTTGTAGACATTGGTGCCGGTGTTGTTGTTGTTGTAGACATTGGTGCCGCTGTTGTTGTTGTTGTAGACATTGGTGCCGGTGTTGTTGTTGTTGTAGACATTGGTGCCGCTGTTGTTGTTGTTGTAGACATTGGTGCCGCTGTTGTTGTTGTTGTAGACATTGGTGCCGCTGTTGTTGTTGTTGTAGATATTGGTGCCGGTGTTGTTGTTGTTGTAGACATTGGTGCCGCTGATGTTGTTGTTGTAGACATTGGTGCCGGTGTTGTTGTTGTTGTAGACATTGGTGCCGCTGATGTTGTTGTTGTAGACATTGGTGCCGGTGTTGTTGTTGTTGTAGACATTGGTGCCGCTGATGTTGTTGTTGTAGACATTGGTGCCGGTGTTGTTGTTGTTGTAGACATTGGTGCCTGTGTTGTTGTTGTTGTAGACATTTGTGCCGCTGTTGTTGTTGTTGTAGACATTGGTGCCGCTGTTGTTGTTGTTGTAGACATTGGTGCCACTGTTGTTGTTGTTGTAGACATTGGTGCCGCTGTTGTTGTTGTTGTTGTAGACATTGGTGCCTGTGTTGTTGTTGTTGTAGACATTGGTGCCGCTGTTGTTGTTGTTGTAGACGTTGGTGCCGCTGTTGTTGTTGTTGTTGTAGACATTGGTGCCGCTGTTGTTGCTGTTGTTGTAGACATTGGTGCCGGTGTTGTTGTTGTTGTAGACATTGGTGCCGCTGTTGTTGTTGTTGTAGACATTGGTGCCGCTGTTGTTGTTGTTGTAGACGTTGGTGCCGCTGTTGTTGTTGTTGTAGACATTGGTGCCGCTGTTGTTGTTGTTGTTGTAGACATTGGTGCCGCTGTTGTTGTTGTTGTAGACATTGGTGCCGCTGTTGTTGTTGTTGTTGTAGACATTGGTGCCGCTGTTGTTGTTGTTGTAGACATTGGTGCCGCTGTTGTTGTTGTTGTTGTAGACATTGGTGCCGCTGTTGTTGTTGTTGTTGTAGACATTGGTGCCGGTGTTGTTGTTGTTGTTGTAGACATTGGTGCCGCTGTTGTTGTTGTTGTAGACATTGGTGCCGGTGTTGTTGTTGTTGTAGACATTGGTGCCGCTGTTGTTGTTGTTGTTGTAGACATTGGTGCCGCTGTTGTTGTTGTTGTAGACATTGGTGCCGCTGTTGTTGTTGTTGTTGTAGACATTGGTGCCTGTGTTGTTGTTGTTGTAGACATTGGTGCCTGTGTTGTTGTTGTTGTAGACATTGGTGCCGCTGTTGTTGTTGTTGTAGACATTGGTGCCGCTGTTGTTGTTGTTGTAGACATTGGTGCCGGTGTTGTTGTTGTTGTAGACATTGGTGCCGCTGTTGTTGTTGTTGTAGACATTGGTGCCGGTTTTGTTGTTGTTGTAGACATTGGTGCCCGTGTTGTTGTTGTAGACATTGGTGCCGCTGTTGTTGTTGTTGTTGTAGACATTAGTGCCGCTGTTGTTGTTGTTGTAGACATTGGTGCCGGTGTTGTTGTTGTAGACATTGGTGCCGCTGTTGTTGTTGTTGTAGACATTGGTGCCGCTGTTGTTGTTGTTGTAGACATTGGTGCCGCTGTTGTTGTTGTTGTAGACATTGGTGCCGGTGTTGTTGTTGTTGTAGACATTGGTGCCGCTGTTGTTGTTGTTGTAGACATTGGTGCCGCTGTTGTTGTTGTTGTTGTAGACGTTGGTGCCGGTGTTGTTGTTGTTGTAGACATTGGTGCCGCTGTTGTTGTTGTTGTAGACATTGGTGCCGCTGTTGTTGTTGTTGTAGACATTGGTGCCGCTGTTGTTGTTGTTGTAGACATTGGTGCCGCTGTTGTTGTTGTTGTAGACATTGGTGCCGCTGTTGTTGTTGTTGTTGTAGACATTGGTGCCGGTGTTGTTGTTGTTGTAGACATTGGTGCCGCTGTTGTTGTTGTAGACACTGGTGCCGCTGTTGTTGCTGTTGTTGTAGACATTGGTGCCGCTGTTGTTGTTGTTGTAGACATTGGTGCCGGTGTTGTTGTTGTTGTTGTAGACATTGGTGCCGCTGTTGTTGTTGTTGTAGACATTGGTGCCGTTGTTGTTGTTGTTGTTGTAGACATTGGTGCCGCTGTTGTTGTTGTTGTTGTAGACATTGGTGCCGCTGTTGTTGTTGTTGTAGACATTGGTGCCGCTGTTGTTGTTGTTGTAGACATTGGTGCCGGTGTTGTTGTTGTTGTAGACATTGGTGCCGCTGTTGTTGTTGTTGTAGACATTGGTGCCGCTGTTGTTGTTGTTGTAGAAATTGGTGCCGGTGTTGTTGTTGTTGTTGTAGACATTGGTGCCGCTGTTGTTGTTGTTGTTGTAGACATTGGTGCCGCTGTTGTTGTTGTTGTAGACATTGGTGCCGCTGTTGTTGTTGTTGTAGACATTGGTGCCGCTGTTGTTGTTGTTGTAGACATTGGTGCCGGTGTTGATGTTGTTGTAGACATTGGTGCCGCTGTTGTTGTTGTAGACACTGGTGCCGCTGTTGTTGCTGTTGTTGTAGACATTGGTGCCGCTGTTGTTGTTGTTGTAGACATTGGTGCCGCTGTTATTGTTGTTGTTGTAGACATTGGTGCCGCTGTTGTTGTTGTAGACATTGGTGCCGCTGTTGTTGCTGTTGTTGTAGACATTGGTGCCGCTGTTGTTGTTGTTGTAGACATTGGTGCCGCTGTTGTTGTTGTTGTAGACATTGGTGCCGCTGTTGTTGTTGTTGTAGACATTGGTGCCGGTGTTGTTGTTGTTGTTGTAGACATTGATGCCGGTGTTGTTGTTGTTGTAGACATTGGTGCCGCTGTTGTTGTTGTTGTAGACATTGGTGCCGCTGTTGTTGTTGTTGTAGACATTGGTGCCGCTGTTGTTGTTGTAGACATTGGTGCCGGAGTTGTTGTTGTTGTTGTAGACCTTGGTGCTGCTGTTGTTGTAGTTGTTGTAGACATTGGTGCCGCTGTTGTTGTTGTTGTAGACATTGGTGCCGCTGTTGTTGTTGTTGTAGACATTGGTGCCGCTGTTGTTGTTGTTGTAGATATTGGTGCCGGTGTTGTTGTTGTTGTAGACATTGGTGCCGCTGATGTTGTTGTTGTAGACATTGGTGCCGGTGTTGTTGTTGTTGTAGACATTGGTGCCGCTGATGTTGTTGTTGTAGACATTGGTGCCGGTGTTGTTGTTGTTGTAGACATTGGTGCCGCTGATGTTGTTGTTGTAGACATTGGTGCCGGTGTTGTTGTTGTTGTAGACATTGGTGCCTGTGTTGTTGTTGTTGTAGACATTGGTGCCGCTGTTGTTGTTGTTGTAGACATTGGTGCCGCTGTTGTTGTTGTTGTAGACATTGGTGCCACTGTTGTTGTTGTTGTAGACATTGGTGCCGCTGTTGTTGTTGTTGTTGTAGACATTGGTGCCTGTGTTGTTGTTGTTGTAGACATTGGTGCCGCTGTTGTTGTTGTTGTAGACGTTGGTGCCGCTGTTGTTGTTGTTGTTGTAGACATTGGTGCCGCTGTTGTTGCTGTTGTTGTAGACATTGGTGCCGGTGTTGTTGTTGTTGTAGACATTGGTGCCGCTGTTGTTGTTGTTGTAGACATTGGTGCCGCTGTTGTTGTTGTTGTAGACGTTGGTGCCGCTGTTGTTGTTGTTGTAGACATTGGTGCCGCTGTTGTTGTTGTTGTTGTAGACATTGGTGCCGCTGTTGTTGTTGTTGTAGACATTGGTGCCGCTGTTGTTGTTGTTGTTGTAGACATTGGTGCCGCTGTTGTTGTTGTTGTAGACATTGGTGCCGCTGTTGTTGTTGTTGTTGTAGACATTGGTGCCGCTGTTGTTGTTGTTGTTGTAGACATTGGTGCCGGTGTTGTTGTTGTTGTTGTAGACATTGGTGCCGCTGTTGTTGTTGTTGTAGACATTGGTGCCGGTGTTGTTGTTGTTGTAGACATTGGTGCCGCTGTTGTTGTTGTTGTTGTAGACATTGGTGCCGCTGTTGTTGTTGTTGTAGACATTGGTGCCGCTGTTGTTGTTGTTGTTGTAGACATTGGTGCCTGTGTTGTTGTTGTTGTAGACATTGGTGCCTGTGTTGTTGTTGTTGTAGACATTGGTGCCGCTGTTGTTGTTGTTGTAGACATTGGTGCCGCTGTTGTTGTTGTTGTAGACATTGGTGCCGGTGTTGTTGTTGTTGTAGACATTGGTGCCGCTGTTGTTGTTGTTGTAGACATTGGTGCCGGTTTTGTTGTTGTTGTAGACATTGGTGCCCGTGTTGTTGTTGTAGACATTGGTGCCGCTGTTGTTGTTGTTGTTGTAGACATTAGTGCCGCTGTTGTTGTTGTTGTAGACATTGGTGCCGGTGTTGTTGTTGTAGACATTGGTGCCGCTGTTGTTGTTGTTGTAGACATTGGTGCCGCTGTTGTTGTTGTTGTAGACATTGGTGCCGCTGTTGTTGTTGTTGTAGACATTGGTGCCGGTGTTGTTGTTGTTGTAGACATTGGTGCCGCTGTTGTTGTTGTTGTAGACATTGGTGCCGCTGTTGTTGTTGTTGTTGTAGACGTTGGTGCCGGTGTTGTTGTTGTTGTAGACATTGGTGCCGCTGTTGTTGTTGTTGTAGACATTGGTGCCGCTGTTGTTGTTGTTGTAGACATTGGTGCCGCTGTTGTTGTTGTTGTAGACATTGGTGCCGCTGTTGTTGTTGTTGTAGACATTGGTGCCGCTGTTGTTGTTGTTGTTGTAGACATTGGTGCCGGTGTTGTTGTTGTTGTAGACATTGGTGCCGCTGTTGTTGTTGTAGACACTGGTGCCGCTGTTGTTGCTGTTGTTGTAGACATTGGTGCCGCTGTTGTTGTTGTTGTAGACATTGGTGCCGGTGTTGTTGTTGTTGTTGTAGACATTGGTGCCGCTGTTGTTGTTGTTGTAGACATTGGTGCCGTTGTTGTTGTTGTTGTTGTAGACATTGGTGCCGCTGTTGTTGTTGTTGTTGTAGACATTGGTGCCGCTGTTGTTGTTGTTGTAGACATTGGTGCCGCTGTTGTTGTTGTTGTAGACATTGGTGCCGGTGTTGTTGTTGTTGTAGACATTGGTGCCGCTGTTGTTGTTGTTGTAGACATTGGTGCCGCTGTTGTTGTTGTTGTAGAAATTGGTGCCGGTGTTGTTGTTGTTGTTGTAGACATTGGTGCCGCTGTTGTTGTTGTTGTTGTAGACATTGGTGCCGCTGTTGTTGTTGTTGTAGACATTGGTGCCGCTGTTGTTGTTGTTGTAGACATTGGTGCCGCTGTTGTTGTTGTTGTAGACATTGGTGCCGGTGTTGATGTTGTTGTAGACATTGGTGCCGCTGTTGTTGTTGTAGACACTGGTGCCGCTGTTGTTGCTGTTGTTGTAGACATTGGTGCCGCTGTTGTTGTTGTTGTAGACATTGGTGCCGCTGTTATTGTTGTTGTTGTAGACATTGGTGCCGCTGTTGTTGTTGTAGACATTGGTGCCGCTGTTGTTGCTGTTGTTGTAGACATTGGTGCCGCTGTTGTTGTTGTTGTAGACATTGGTGCCGCTGTTGTTGTTGTTGTAGACATTGGTGCCGCTGTTGTTGTTGTTGTAGACATTGGTGCCGGTGTTGTTGTTGTTGTTGTAGACATTGGTGCCGGTGTTGTTGTTGTTGTAGACATTGGTGCCGCTGTTGTTGTTGTTGTAGACATTGGTGCCGCTGTTGTTGTTGTTGTAGACATTGGTGCCGCTGTTGTTGTTGTAGACATTGGTGCCGGAGTTGTTGTTGTTGTTGTAGACCTTGGTGCTGCTGTTGTTGTAGTTGTTGTAGACATTGGTGCCGCTGTTGTTGTTGTTGTAGACATTGGTGCCGGTGTTGTTGTTGTTGTTGTAGACATTGGTGCCGCTGTTGTTGTTGTTGTTGTTGTTGTAGACATTGGTGCCGCTGTTGTTGTTGTTGTTGTAGACATTGGTGCCGCTGTTGTTGTTGTTGTTGTTGTTGTAGACATTGGTGCCGCTGTTGTTGTTGTTGTTGTAGACATTGGTGCCGCTGTTGTTGTTGTTGTTGTTGTAGACATTGGTGCCGCTGTTGTTGTTGTTGTTGTTGTTGTAGACATTGGTGCCGGTGTTGTTGTTGTTGTTGTAGACATTGGTGCCGGTGTTGTTGTTGTTGTTGTAGACATTGGTGCCGCTGTTGTTGTTGTTGTTGTAGACATTGGTGCCGCTGTTGTTGTTGTTGTTGTAGACATTGGTGCCGCTGTTGTTGTTGTTGTTGTAGACATTGGTGCCGCTGTTGTTGTTGTTGTTGTAGACATTGGTGCCGCTGTTGTTGTTGTTGTAGACATTGGTGCCGGTGTTGTTGTTGTTGTTGTAGACATTGGTGCCGCTGTTGTTATTGTTGTTGTAGACATTGGTGCCGGTGTTGTTGTTGTTGTTGTAGACATTGGTGCCGCTGTTGTTGTTGTTGTAGACATTGGTGCCGCTGTTGTTGTTGTTGTTGTTGTTGTAGACATTGGTGCCGCTGTTATTGTTGTTGTTGTAGACATTGGTGCCGCTGTTATTGTTGTTGTTGTAGACATTGGTGCCGCTGTTGTTGTTGTTGTTGTAGACATTGGTGCCGCTGTTGTTGTTGTTGTAGACATTGGTGCCGGTGTTGTTGTTGTTGTTGTAGACATTGGTGCCGCTGTTGTTATTGTTGTTGTAGACATTGGTGCCGGTGTTGTTGTTGTTGTTGTAGACATTGGTGCCGCTGTTGTTGTTGTTGTAGACATTGGTGCCGCTGTTGTTGTTGTTGTTGTAGACATTGGTGCCGCTGTTGTTGTTGTTGTTGTTGTAGACATTGGTGCCGCTGTTGTTGTTGTTGTTGTTGTTGTAGACATTGGTGCCGCTGTTGTTGTTGTTGTTGTAGACATTGGTGCCGCTGTTGTTGTTGTTGTAGACATTGGTGCCGCTGTTGTTGTTGTTGTAGACATTGGTGCCGCTGTTGTTGCTGTTGTTGTAGACATTGGTGCCGCTGTTGTTGTTGTTGTAGACATTGGTGCCGTTGTTGTTGTTGTTGTTGTAGACACTGGTGCCGCTGTTGTTGTTGTTGTAGACATTGGTGCCGCTGTTGTTGTTGTTGTTGTAGACATTGGTGCCGGTGTTGTTGTTGTTGTTGTAGACATTGGTGCCGCTGTTGTTGTTGTTGTTGTAGACATTGGTGCCGCTGTTGTTGTTGTTGTTGTAGACATTGGTGCCGCTGTTGTTGTTGTTGTAGACATTGGTGCCGCTGTTGTTGTTGTTTTTGTAGACATTGGTGCCGCTGTTGTTGTTGTTGTAGACATTGGTGCCGGTGTTGTTGTTGTTGTAGACATTGGTGCCGGTGTTGTTGTTGTTGTTGTTGTTGTAGACATTGGTGCCGCTGTTGTTGTTGTTGTAGACATTGGTGCCGGTGTTGTTGTTGTTGTTGTTGTTGTAGACATTGGTGCCGGTGTTGTTGTTGTTGTTGTTGTTGTTGTAGACATTGGTGCCGCTGTTGTTGTTGTTGTAGACATTGGTGCCGCTGTTGTTGTTGTTGTTGTAGATATTGGTGCCGGAGTTGTTGTTGTTGTTGTAGACATTCGTGCCGCTGTTGTTGTTGTTGTAGACATTGGTGCCGCTGTTGTTGTTGTTGTAGACATTGGTGCCACTGTTGTTGTTGTTGTAGACATTGGTGCCGCTGTTGTTGTTGTTGTAGACATTGGTGCCGGTGTTGTTGTTGTAGACATTGGTGCCGCTGTTGTTGTTGTTGTAGACATTGGTGCCGCTGTTGTTGTTGTTGTAGATATTGGTGCCGGTGTTGTTGTTGTTGTAGACATTGGTGCCGCTGATGTTGTTGTTGTAGACATTGGTGCCGGTGTTGTTGTTGTTGTAGACATTGGTGCCTGTGTTGTTGTTGTTGTAGACATTGGTGCCTGTGTTGTTGTTGTTGTAGACATTGGTGCCGCTGTTGTTGTTGTTGTAGACATTGGTGCCGCTGTTGTTGTTGTTGTAGACATTGGTGCCGGTGTTGTTGTTGTTGTAGACATTGGTGCCGCTGTTGTTGTTGTTGTTGTAGACATTGGTGCCGCTGTTGTTGTTGTTGTAGACATTGGTGCCGCTGTTGTTGTTGTTGTTGTAGACATTGGTGCCTGTGTTGTTGTTGTTGTAGACATTGGTGCCTGTGTTGTTGTTGTTGTAGACATTGGTGCCGCTGTTGTTGTTGTTGTAGACATTGGTGCCGCTGTTGTTGTTGTTGTAGACATTGGTGCCGGTGTTGTTGTTGTTGTAGACATTGGTGCCGCTGTTGTTGTTGTTGTAGACATTGGTGCCGGTGTTGTTGTTGTAGACATTGGTGCCGCTGTTGTTGTTGTTGTAGACATTGGTGCCCGTGTTGTTGTTGTAGACATTGGTGCCGCTGTTGTTGTTGTTGTAGACATTGGTACCGCTGTTGTTGTTGTTGTTGTAGACATTAGTGCCGCTGTTGTTGTTGTTGTAGACATTGGTGCCGGTGTTGTTGTTGTAGACATTGGTGCCGCTGTTGTTGTTGTTGTAGACATTGGTGCCGCTGTTGTTGTTGTTGTAGACATTGGTGCCGCTGTTGTTGTTGTTGTAGACATTGGTGCCGCTGTTGTTGTTGTTGTTGTAGACATTGGTGCCGGTGTTGTTGTTGTTGTAGACATTGGTGCCGCTGTTGTTGTTGTTGTAGACATTGGTGCCGCTGTTGTTGTTGTTGTAGACATTGGTGCCGCTGTTGTTGTTGTTGTAGACATTGGTGCCGCTGTTGTTGTTGTTGTAGACATTGGTGCCGCTGTTGTTGTTGTTGTTGTAGACATTGGTGCCGGTGTTGTTGTTGTTGTAGACATTGGTGCCGCTGTTGTTGTTGTAGACACTGGTGCCGCTGTTGTTGCTGTTGTTGTAGACATTGGTGCCGCTGTTGTTGTTGTTGTAGACATTGGTGCCGGTGTTGTTGTTGTTGTTGTAGACATTGGTGCCGCTGTTGTTGTTGTTGTAGACATTGGTGCCGTTGCTGTTGTTGTTGTTGTAGACATTGGTGCCGCTGTTGTTGTTGTTGTTGTAGACATTGGTGCCGCTGTTTTTGTTGTTGTAGACATTGGTGCCGCTGTTGTTGTTGTTGTAGACATTGGTGCCGGTGTTGTTGTTGTTGTAGACATTGGTGCCGCTGTTGTTGTTGTTGTAGATATTGGTGCCGCTGTTGTTGTTGTTGTTGTAGACATTGGTGCCGCTGTTGTTGTTGTTGTTGTAGACATTGGTGCCGCTGTTGTTGTTGTTGTTGTAGACATTGGTGCCGCTGTTGTTGTTGTTGTAGACATTGGTGCCGGTGTTGTTGCTGTTGTAGACATTGGTGCCGCTGTTGTTGTTGTTGTAGACATTGGTGCCGCTGTTGTTGTTGTTGTAGACATTGGTGCCGCTGTTGTTGTTGTTGTAGACATTGGTGCCGCTGTTGTTGTTGTTGTAGACATTGGTGCCGGTGTTGTTGTTGTTGTAGACATTGGTGCCGCTGTTGTTGTTGTTGTAGACATTGGTGCCGGTGTTGTTGCTGTTGTAGACATTGGTGCCGCTGTTGTTGTTGTTGTAGACATTGGTGCCGCTGTTGTTGTTGTTGTAGACATTGGTGCCGCTGTTGTTGCTGTTGTTGTAGACATTGGTGCCGCTGTTGTTGTTGTTGTAGATATTGGTGCCGCTGTTGTTGTTGTTGTTGTAGACATTGGTGCCGCTGTTGTTGTTGTTGTTGTAGACATTGGTGCCGCTGTTGTTGTTGTTGTTGTAGACATTGGTGCCGCTGTTGTTGTTGTTGTAGACATTGGTGCCGGTGTTGTTGCTGTTGTAGACATTGGTGCCGGTGTTGTTGTTGTTGTAGACATTGGTGCCGCTGTTGTTGTTGTTGTAGACATTGGTGCCGCTGTTGTTGTTGTTGTAGACATTGGTGCCGGTGTTGTTGTTGTTGTAGACATTGGTGCCGCTGTTGTTGTTGTTGTAGACATTGGTGCCGCTGTTGTTGTTGTTGTAGACATTGGTGCCGGTGTTGTTGTTGTTGTAGACATTGGTGCCGCTGTTGTTGTTGTTGTAGACATTGGTGCCGCTGTTGTTGTTGTTGTAGACATTGGTGCCGCTGTTGTTGTTGTTGTAGACATTGGTGCCGCTGTTGTTGTTGTTGTAGACATTGGTGCCGCTGTTGTTGTTGTTGTTGTTGTAGACATTGGTGCCGCTGTTGTTGTTGTAGACATTGGTGCCGCTGTTGTTGTTGTTGTAGACATTGGTGCCGCTGTTGTTGTTGTTGTTGTTGTAGACATTGGTGCCGCTGTTGTTGTTGTTGTTGTAGACATTGGTGCCGCTGTTGTTGTTGTAGACACTGGTGCCGCTGTTGTTGTTGTAGACGTTGGTGCCGCTGTTGTTGTTGTTGTAGACATTGGTGCCGCTGTTGTTGTTGTAGACACTGGTGCCGCTGTTGTTGTTGTAGACGTTGGTGCCGTTGTTGTTGTTGTAGACATTGGTGCCGCTGTTGTTGTTGTTGTTGTAGACATTGGTGCCGCTGTTGTTGTTGTTGTTGTAGACATTGGTGCCGCTGTTGTTGTTGTTGTAGACATTGGTGCCGCTGTTGTTGTTGTTGTTGTACACATTGGTGCCGCTGTTGTTGTTGTTGTTGTAGACATTGGTGCCGCTGTTGTTGTTGTTGTTGTAGACATTGGTGCCGCTGTTGTTGTTGTTGTTGTAGACATTGGTGCCGCTGTTGTTGTTGTTGTTGTTGTTGTAGACATTGGTGCCGCTGTTGTTGTTGTTGTTGTAGACATTGGTGCCGCTGTTGTTGTTGTTGTAGACATTGGTGCCGCTGTTGTTGTTGTTGTTGTTGTTGTAGACATTGGTGCCGCTGTTGTTGTTGTTGTTGTAGACATTGGTGCCGCTGTTGTTGTTGTTGTAGACATTGGTGCCGCTGTTGTTGCTGTTGTTGTAGACATTGGTGCCGCTGTTGTTGTTGTAGACATTGGTGCCGGTGTTGTTGTTGTTGTTGTAGACACTGGTGCCGCTGTTGTTGTTGTTGTTGTAGACATTGGTGTCGCTGTTGTTGTTGTTGTTGTAGACATTGGTGCCGCTGTTGTTGTTGTTGTTGTAGACATTGGTGCCGCTGTTGTTGTTGTTGTTGTAGACATTGGTGCCGCTGTTGTTGTTGTTGTAGACATTGGTGCCGCTGTTGTTGTTGTTGTTGTAGACATTGGTGCCGCTGTTGTTGTTGTTGTTGTAGACATTGGTGCCGCTGTTGTTGTTGTTGTAGACATTGGTGCCGCTGTTGTTGTTGTTGTTGTAGACATTGGTGCCGCTGTTGTTGTTGTTGTTGTAGACATTGGTGCCGCTGTTGTTGTTGTTGTAGACATTGGTGCCGCTGTTGTTGTTGTTGTTGTAGACATTGGTGCCGGTGTTGTTGTTGTTGTTGTAGACATTGGTGCCGCTGTTGTTGTTGTTGTAGACATTGGTGCCGCTGTTGTTGTTGTTGTAGACATTGGTGCCGCTGTTGTTGTTGTTGTTGTAGACATTGGTGCCGCTGTTGTTGTTGTTGTAGACATTGGTGCCGCTGTTGTTGTTGTTGTAGACATTGGTGCCGCTGTTGTTGTTGTTGTTGTAGACATTGGTGCCGCTGTTGTTGTTGTTGTTGTAGACATTGGTGCCGCTGTTGTTGTTGTTGTAGACATTGGTGCCGCTGTTGTTGTTGTTGTAGACATTGGTGCCGCTGTTGTTGTTGTTGTAGACATTGGTGCCGCTGTTGTTGTTGTTGTTGTAGACATTGGTGCCGCTGTTGTTGTTGTTGTAGACATTGGTGCCGCTGTTGTTGTTGTTGTAGACATTGGTGCCGCTGTTGTTGTTGTTGTTGTAGACATTGGTGCCGCTGTTGTTGTTGTTGTAGACATTGGTGCCGCTGTTGTTGTTGTTGTAGACATTGGTGCCGCTGTTGTTGTTGTTGTTGTAGACATTGGTGCCGCTGTTGTTGTTGTTGTAGACATTGGTGCCGCTGTTGTTGCTGTTGTTGTAGACATTGGTGCCGCTGTTGTTGTTGTAGACATTGGTGCCGGTGTTGTTGTTGTTGTTGTAGACACTGGTGCCGCTGTTGTTGTTGTTGTTGTAGACATTGGTGTCGCTGTTGTTGTTGTTGTTGTAGACATTGGTGCCGCTGTTGTTGTTGTTGTTGTAGACATTGGTGCCGCTGTTGTTGTTGTTGTTGTAGACATTGGTGCCGCTGTTGTTGTTGTTGTAGACATTGGTGCCGCTGTTGTTGTTGTTGTTGTAGACATTGGTGCCGCTGTTGTTGTTGTTGTTGTAGACATTGGTGCCGCTGTTGTTGTTGTTGTAGACATTGGTGCCGCTGTTGTTGTTGTTGTTGTAGACATTGGTGCCGCTGTTGTTGTTGTTGTTGTAGACATTGGTGCCGCTGTTGTTGTTGTTGTAGACATTGGTGCCGCTGTTGTTGTTGTTGTTGTAGACATTGGTGCCGGTGTTGTTGTTGTTGTTGTAGACATTGGTGCCGCTGTTGTTGTTGTTGTAGACATTGGTGCCGCTGTTGTTGTTGTTGTAGACATTGGTGCCGCTGTTGTTGTTGTTGTTGTAGACATTGGTGCCGCTGTTGTTGTTGTTGTAGACATTGGTGCCGCTGTTGTTGTTGTTGTAGACATTGGTGCCGCTGTTGTTGTTGTTGTTGTAGACATTGGTGCCGCTGTTGTTGTTGTTGTTGTAGACATTGGTGCCGCTGTTGTTGTTGTTGTAGACATTGGTGCCGCTGTTGTTGTTGTTGTAGACATTGGTGCCGCTGTTGTTGTTGTTGTAGACATTGGTGCCGCTGTTGTTGTTGTTGTTGTAGACATTGGTGCCGCTGTTGTTGTTGTTGTAGACATTGGTGCCGCTGTTGTTGTTGTTGTAGACATTGGTGCCGCTGTTGTTGTTGTTGTTGTAGACATTGGTGCCGCTGTTGTTGTTGTTGTAGACATTGGTGCCGCTGTTGTTGTTGTTGTAGACATTGGTGCCGCTGTTGTTGTTGTTGTTGTTGTAGACATTGGTGCCGGTGTTGTTGTTGTTGTTGTAGACATTGGTGCCGCTGTTGTTGTTGTTGTTGTAGACATTGGTGCCGCTGTTGTTGTTGTTGTTGTAGACATTGGTGCCGCTGTTGTTGTTGTTGTTGTAGACATTGGTGCCGCTGTTGTTGTTGTTGTTGTTGTTGTAGACATTGGTGCCGCTGTTGTTGTTGTTGTTGTAGACATTGGTGCCGCTGTTGTTGTTGTTGTAGACATTGGTGCCGGTGTTGTTGTTGTTGTTGTAGACATTGGTGCCGCTGTTGTTGTTGTTGTTGTAGACATTGGTGCCGCTGTTGTTGTTGTTGTTGTAGACATTGGTGCCGCTGTTGTTGTTGTTGTTGTTGTAGACATTGGTGCAGCTGTTGTTGTTGTTGTTGTAGACATTGGTGCCGCTGTTGTTGTTGTTGTAGACATTGGTGCCGGTGTTGTTGTTGTTGTTGTAGACATTGGTGCCGCTGTTGTTATTGTTGTTGTAGACATTGGTGCCGGTGTTGTTGTTGTTGTTGTAGACATTGGTGCCGCTGTTGTTGTTGTTGTAGACATTGGTGCCGCTGTTGTTGTTGTTGTTGTAGACATTGGTGCCGCTGTTGTTGTTGTTGTTGTAGACATTGGTGCCGCTGTTGTTGTTGTTGTAGACATTGGTGCCGGTGTTGTTGTTGTTGTTGTAGACATTGGTGCCGCTGTTGTTGTTGTTGTTGTAGACATTGGTGCCGCTGTTGTTGTTGTTGTTGTAGACATTGGTGCCGCTGTTGTTGTTGTTGTTGTAGACATTGGTGCCGCTGTTGTTGTTGTTGTTGTAGACATTGGTGCCGCTGTTGTTGTTGTTGTTGTAGACATTGGTGCCGCTGTTGTTGTTGTTGTTGTAGACATTGGTGCCGCTGTTGTTGTTGTTGTTGTAGACATTGGTGCCGCTGTTGTTGTTGTTGTTGTAGACATTGGTGCCGGTGTTGTTGTTGTTGTTGTAGACATTGGTGCCGGTGTTGTTGTTGTTGTTGTAGACATTGGTGCCGGTGTTGTTGTTGTTGTTGTAGACATTGGTGCCGGTGTTGTTGTTGTTGTTGTAGACATTGGTGCCGCTGTTGTTGTTGTTGTTGTAGACATTGGTGCCGGTGTTGTTGTTGTTGTTGTAGACATTGGTGCCGGTGTTGTTGTTGTTGTTGTAGACATTGGTGCCGCTGTTGTTGTTGTTGTTGTAGACATTGGTGCCGGTGTTGTTGTTGTTGTTGTAGACATTGGTGCCGGTGTTGTTGTTGTTGTTGTAGACATTGGTGCCGCTGTTGTTGTTGTTGTTGTAGACATTGGTGCCGGTGTTGTTGTTGTTGTTGTAGACATTGGTGCCGCTGTTGTTGCTGTTGTTGTAGACATTGGTGCCGGTGTTGTTGTTGTTGTTGTAGACATTGGTGCCGCTGTTGTTGCTGTTGTTGTAGACATTGGTGCCGGTGTTGTTGTTGTTGTTGTAGACATTGGTGCCGGTGTTGTTGTTGTTGTTGTAGACATTGGTGCCGCTGTTGTTGCTGTTGTTGTAGACATTGGTGCCAGTGTTGTTGTTGTTGTTGTAGACATTGGTGCCGCTGTTGTTGTTGTTGTTGTAGACATTGGTGCCGCTGTTGTTGTTGTTGTTGTAGACATTGGTGCCGCTGTTGTTGTTGTTGTTGTAGACATTGGTGCCGCTGTTGTTGTTGTTGTAGACATTGGTGCCGGTGTTGTTGTTGTTGTAGACATTGGTGCCGGTGTTGTTGTTGTTGTTGTTGTTGTAGACATTGGTGCCGCTGTTGTTGTTGTTGTAGACATTGGTGCCGGTGTTGTTGTTGTTGTTGTTGTTGTAGACATTGGTGCCGGTGTTGTTGTTGTTGTTGTTGTTGTAGACATTGGTGCCGCTGTTGTTGTTGTTGTAGACATTGGTGCCGGTGTTGTTGTTGTTGTAGACATTGGTGCCGCTGTTGTTGTTGTTGTAGACATTGGTGCCGCTGATGTTGTTGTTGTAGACATTGGTGCCGGTGTTGTTGTTGTTGTAGACATTGGTGCCGCTGTTGTTGTTGTTGTAGACATTGGTGCCGCTGATGTTGTTGTTGTAGACATTGGTGCCGCTGATGTTGTTGTTGTAGACATTGGTGCCGCTGTTGTTGTTGTTGTAGACATTGGTGCCGGTGTTGTTGTTGTAGACATTGGTGCCGCTGTTGTTGTTGTTGTAGACATTGGTGCCGCTGTTGTTGTTGTTGTAGATATTGGTGCCGGTGTTGTTGTTGTTGTAGACATTGGTGCCGCTGATGTTGTTGTTGTAGACATTGGTGCCGGTGTTGTTGTTGTTGTAGACATTGGTGCCGCTGATGTTGTTGTTGTAGACATTGGTGCCGCTGATGTTGTTGTTGTAGACATTGGTGCCGGTGTTGTTGTTGTTGTAGACATTGGTGCCTGTGTTGTTGTTGTTGTAGACATTGGTGCCGCTGTTGTTGTTGTTGTAGACATTGGTGCCGCTGTTGTTGTTGTTGTAGACATTGGTGCCGCTGTTGTTGCTGTTGTTGTAGACATTGGTGCCGGTGTTGTTGTTGTTGTAGACATTGGTGCAGCTGTTGTTGTTGTTGTAGACATTGGTGCCGCTGTTGTTGTTGTTGTAGACGTTGGTGCCGCTGTTGTTGTTGTTGTAGACATTGGTGCCGCTGTTGTTGTTGTTGTTGTAGACATTGGTGCCGCTGTTGTTGTTGTTGTAGACATTGGTGCCGCTATTGTTGTTGTTGTTGTAGACATTGGTGCCGCTGTTGTTGTTGTTGTAGACATTGGTGCCGCTGTTGTTGTTGTTGTTGTAGACATTGGTGCCGCTGTTGTTGTTGTTGTTGTAGACATTGGTGCCGGTGTTGTTGTTGTTGTTGTAGACATTGGTGCCGCTGTTGTTGTTGTTGTAGACATTGGTGCCGGTGTTGTTGTTGTTGTAGACATTGGTGCCGCTGTTGTTGTTGTTGTTGTAGACATTGGTGCCGCTGTTGTTGTTGTTGTTGTAGACATTGGTGCCTGTGTTGTTGTTGTTGTAGACATTGGTGCCTGTGTTGTTGTTGTTGTAGACATTGGTGCCGCTGTTGTTGTTGTTGTAGACATTGGTGCCGCTGTTGTTGTTGTTGTAGACATTGGTGCCGGTGTTGTTGTTGTTGTAGACATTGGTGCCGCTGTTGTTGTTGTTGTAGACATTGGTGCCGGTTTTGTTGTTGTTGTAGACATTGGTGCCGCTGTTGTTGTTGTTGTAGACATTGGTGCCCGTGTTGTTGTTGTAGACATTGGTGCCGCTGTTGTTGTTGTTGTTGTAGACATTAGTGCCGCTGTTGTTGTTGTTGTAGACATTGGTGCCGGTGTTGTTGTTGTAGACATTGGTGCCGCTGTTGTTGTTGTTGTAGACATTGGTGCCGCTGTTGTTGTTGTTGTAGACATTGGTGCCGCTGTTGTTGTTGTTGTAGACATTGGTGCCGGTGTTGTTGTTGTTGTAGACATTGGTGCCGCTGTTGTTGTTGTTGTAGACATTGGTGCCGCTGTTGTTGTTGTTGTTGTAGACATTGGTGCCGGTGTTGTTGTTGTTGTAGACATTGGTGCCGCTGTTGTTGTTGTTGTAGACATTGGTGCCGCTGTTGTTGTTGTTGTAGACATTGGTGCCGCTGTTGTTGTTGTTGTAGACATTGGTGCCGCTGTTGTTGTTGTTGTAGACATTGGTGCCGCTGTTGTTGTTGTTGTTGTAGACATTGGTGCCGGTGTTGTTGTTGTTGTAGACATTGGTGCCGCTGTTGTTGTTGTAGACACTGGTGCCGCTGTTGTTGCTGTTGTTGTAGACATTGGTGCCGCTGTTGTTGTTGTTGTAGACATTGGTGCCGCTGTTGTTGTTGTAGACATTGGTGCCGTTGTTGTTGTTGTTGTTGTAGACATTGGTGCCGCTGTTGTTGTTGTTGTTGTAGACATTGGTGCCGCTGTTGTTGTTGTTGTAGACATTGGTGCCGCTGTTGTTGTTGTTGTAGACATTGGTGCCGGTGTTGTTGTTGTTGTAGACATTGGTGCCGCTGTTGTTGTTGTTGTAGACATTGGTGCCGCTGTTGTTGTTGTTGTAGAAATTGGTGCCGGTGTTGTTGTTGTTGTTGTAGACATTGGTGCCGCTGTTGTTGTTGTTGTAGACGTTGGTGCCGCTGTTGTTGTTGTTGTTGTAGACATTGGTGCCGCTGTTGTTGCTGTTGTTGTAGACATTGGTGCCGGTGTTGTTGTTGTTGTAGACATTGGTGCCGCTGTTGTTGTTGTTGTAGACATTGGTGCCGCTGTTGTTGTTGTTGTAGACGTTGGTGCCGCTGTTGTTGTTGTTGTAGACATTGGTGCCGCTGTTGTTGTTGTTGTTGTAGACATTGGTGCCGCTGTTGTTGTTGTTGTAGACATTGGTGCCGCTGTTGTTGTTGTTGTAGACATTGGTGCCGCTGTTGTTGTTGTTGTAGACATTGGTGCCGCTGTTGTTGTTGTTGTTGTAGACATTGGTGCCGCTGTTGTTGTTGTTGTTGTAGACATTGGTGCCGGTGTTGTTGTTGTTGTTGTAGACATTGGTGCCGCTGTTGTTGTTGTTGTAGACATTGGTGCCGGTGTTGTTGTTGTTGTAGACATTGGTGCCGCTGTTGTTGTTGTTGTTGTTGTAGACATTGGTGCCGCTGTTGTTGTTGTTGTAGACATTGGTGCCGCTGTTGTTGTTGTTGTTGTAGACATTGGTGCCTGTGTTGTTGTTGTTGTAGACATTGGTGCCTGTGTTGTTGTTGTTGTAGACATTGGTGCCGCTGTTGTTGTTGTTGTAGACATTGGTGCCGCTGTTGTTGTTGTTGTAGACATTGGTGCCGGTGTTGTTGTTGTTGTAGACATTGGTGCCGCTGTTGTTGTTGTTGTAGACATTGGTGCCGGTTTTGTTGTTGTTGTAGACATTGGTGCCGCTGTTGTTGTTGTTGTAGACATTGGTGCCCGTGTTGTTGTTGTAGACATTGGTGCCGCTGTTGTTGTTGTTGTTGTAGACATTAGTGCCGCTGTTGTTGTTGTAGACATTGGTGCCGGTGTTGTTGTTGTAGACATTGGTGCCGCTGTTGTTGTTGTTGTAGACATTGGTGCCGCTGTTGTTGTTGTTGTAGACATTGGTGCCGCTGTTGTTGTTGTTGTAGACATTGGTGCCGGTGTTGTTGTTGTTGTAGACATTGGTGCCGCTGTTGTTGTTGTTGTAGACATTGGTGCCGCTGTTGTTGTTGTTGTTGTAGACATTGGTGCCGGTGTTGTTGTTGTTGTAGACATTGGTGCCGCTGTTGTTGTTGTTGTAGACATTGGTGCCGCTGTTGTTGTTGTTGTAGACATTGGTGCCGCTGTTGTTGTTGTTGTAGACATTGGTGCCGCTGTTGTTGTTGTTGTAGACATTGGTGCCGCTGTTGTTGTTGTTGTTGTAGACATTGGTGCCGGTGTTGTTGTTGTTGTAGACATTGGTGCCGCTGTTGTTGTTGTAGACACTGGTGCCGCTGTTGTTGCTGTTGTTGTAGACATTGGTGCCGCTGTTGTTGTTGTTGTAGACATTGGTGCCGCTGTTGTTGTTGTAGACATTGGTGCCGTTGTTGTTGTTGTTGTTGTAGACATTGGTGCCGCTGTTGTTGTTGTTGTTGTAGACATTGGTGCCGCTGTTGTTGTTGTTGTAGACATTGGTGCCGCTGTTGTTGTTGTTGTAGACATTGGTGCCGGTGTTGTTGTTGTTGTAGACATTGGTGCCGCTGTTGTTGTTGTTGTAGACATTGGTGCCGCTGTTGTTGTTGTTGTAGAAATTGGTGCCGCTGTTGTTGTTGTTGTAGACATTGGTGCCGCTGTTGTTGTTGTTGTAGACATTGGTGCCGGTGTTGATGTTGTTGTAGACATTGGTGCCGCTGTTGTTGTTGTAGACACTGGTGCCGCTGTTGTTGCTGTTGTTGTAGACATTGGTGCCGCTGTTGTTGTTGTTGTAGACATTGGTGCCGCTGTTATTGTTGTTGTTGTAGACATTGGTGCCGCTGTTGTTGTTGTAGGCATTGGTGCCGCTGTTGTTGCTGTTGTTGTAGACATTAGTGCCGCTGTTGTTGTTGTTGTAGACATTGGTGCCGCTGTTGTTGTTGTTGTAGACATTGGTGCCGCTGTTGTTGTTGTTGTAGACATTGGTGCCGGTGTTGTTGTTGTTGTTGTAGACATTGGTGCCGCTGTTGTTGTTGTAGACATTGGTGCCGCTGTTGTTGCTGTTGTTGTAGACATTGGTGCCGCTGTTGTTGTTGTTGTAGACATTGGTGCCGGTGTTGTTGTTGTTGTTGTAGACATTGGTGCCGCTGTTGTTGTTGTTGTAGACATTGGTGCCGCTGTTGTTGTTGTTGTAGACATTGGTGCCGCTGTTGTTGCTGTTGTAGACATTGGTGCCGCTGTTGTTGTTGTTGTAGACATTGGTGCCGCTGTTGTTGTTGTTGTAGATATTGGTGCCGGTGTTGTTGTTGTTGTTGTAGACATTGGTGCCGCTGTTGTTGTTGTTGTAGACATTGGTGTCGCTGTTATTGTTGTTGTTGTAGACATTGGTGCCGCTGTTGTTGTTGTTGTAGACATTGGTGCCGGTGTTGTTGTTGTTGTAGACATTGGTGCCGCTGTTGTTGTTGTTGTAGACATTGGTGCCGGTGTTGTTGTTGTTGTTGTAGACATTGGTGCCGCTGTTGTTGTTGTTGTAGACATTGGTGCCGCTGTTGTTGTTGTTGTAGACATTGGTGCCGCTGTTGTTGTTGTTGTAGACATTGGTGCCGCTGTTGTTGTTGTTGTAGACATTGGTGCCGCTGTTGTTGTTGTAGACATTGGTGCCGCTGTTGTTGTTGTTGTAGACATTGGTGCCGCTGTTGTTGTTGTTGTAGACATTGGTGCCGCTGTTGTTGTTGTTGTAGACATTGGTGCTGCTGTTGTTGTTGTTGTAGACATTGGTGCTGCTGTTGTTGTTGTTGTTGTAGACATTGGTGCCGGTGTTGTTGTTGTTGTAGACATTGGTGCCGGTGTTGTTGTTGTTGTAGACATTGGTGCCACTGTTGTTGTTGTAGACATTGGTGCCGGTGTTGTTGTTGTTGTAGACATTGGTGCCGCTGTTGTTGTTGTTGTAGACATTGGTGCCGGTGTTGTTGTTGTTGTTGTAGACATTGGTGCCGGTGTTGTTGTTGTTGTAGACATTGGTGCCGCTGTTGTTGTTGTTGTAGACATTGGTGCCGCTGTTGTTGTTGTTGTAGACATTGGTGCCGCTGTTGTTGTTGTAGACATTGGTGCCGGAGTTGTTGTTGTTGTTGTAGACATTGGTGCCGCTGTTGTTGTTGTTGTTGTAGACATTGGTGCCGCTGTTGTTGTAGTTGTTGTAGACATTGGTGCCGCTGTTGTTGTTGTTGTAGACATTGGTGCCGGTGTTGTTGTTGTTGTTGTAGACATTGGTGCCGCTGTTGTTGTTGTTGTTGTTGTTGTAGACATTGGTGCCGCTGTTGTTGTTGTTGTTGTAGACATTGGTGCCGCTGTTGTTGTTGTTGTAGACATTGGTGCCGGTGTTGTTGTTGTTGTTGTAGACATTGGTGCCGCTGTTGTTGTTGTTGTAGACATTGGTGCCGGTGTTGTTGTTGTTGTTGTAGACATTGGTGCCGCTGTTGTTGTTGTTGTTGTTGTTGTAGACATTGGTGCCGCTGTTGTTGTTGTTGTTGTAGACATTGGTGCCGCTGTTGTTGTTGTTGTAGACATTGGTGCCGGTGTTGTTGTTGTTGTTGTAGACATTGGTGCCGCTGTTGTTGTTGTTGTTGTTGTTGTTGTAGACATTGGTGCCGCTGTTGTTGTTGTTGTTGTAGACATTGGTGCCGCTGTTGTTGTTGTTGTAGACATTGGTGCCGCTGTTGTTGTTGTTGTTGTAGACATTGGTGCCGGTGTTGTTGTTGTTGTTGTAGACATTGGTGCCGCTGTTGTTGTTGTTGTAGACATTGGTGCCACTGTTGTTGTTGTTGTTGTAGACATTGGTGCCGGTGTTGTTGTTGTTGTTGTAGACATTGGTGCCGCTGTTGTTGTTGTTGTTGTTGTTGTAGACATTGGTGCCGCTGTTGTTGTTGTTGTTGTAGACATTGGTGCCGCTGTTGTTGTTGTTGTAGACATTGGTGCCGCTGTTGTTGTTGTTGTTGTAGACATTGGTGCCGGTGTTGTTGTTGTTGTTGTAGACATTGGTGCCGCTTTTGTTGTTGTTGTAGACATTGGTGCCGGTGTTGTTGTTGTTGTTGTAGACATTGGTGCCGCTGTTGTTGTTGTTGTTGTAGACATTGGTGCCGCTGTTGTTGTTGTTGTTGTTGTAGACATTGGTGCCGCTGTTGTTGTTGTTGTTGTAGACATTGGTGCCGCTGTTGTTGTTGTTGTAGACATTGGTGCCGGTGTTGTTGTTGTTGTTGTAGACATTGGTGCCGGTGTTGTTGTTGTTGTTGTAGACATTGGTGCCGCTGTTGTTGTTGTTGTTGTAGACATTGGTGCCGCTGTTGTTGTTGTTGTTGTAGACATTGGTGCCGCTGTTGTTGTTGTTGTTGTAGACATTGGTGCCGCTGTTGTTGTTGTTGTTGTAGACATTGGTGCCGCTGTTGTTGTTGTTGTTGTAGACATTGGTGCCGCTGTTGTTGTTGTTGTAGGCATTGGTGCCGCTGTTGTTGTTGTTGTTGTAGACATTGGTGCCGCTGTTGTTGTTGTTGTAGACATTGGTGCCGCTGTTGTTGTTGTTGTAGACATTGGTGCCGGTGTTGTTGTTGTTGTTGTAGACATTGGTGCCGCTGTTGTTATTGTTGTTGTAGACATTGGTGCCGGTGTTGTTGTTGTTGTTGTAGACATTGGTGCCGCTGTTGTTGTTGTTGTAGACATTGGTGCCGCTGTTATTGTTGTTGTTGTAGACATTGGTGCCGCTGTTGTTGTTGTTGTTGTTGTTGTAGACATTGGTGCCGCTGTTGTTGTTGTTGTTGTTGTTGTAGACATTGGTGCCGCTGTTGTTGTTGTTGTAGACATTGGTGCCGCTGTTGTTGTTGTTGTAGACATTGGTGCCGCTGTTGTTGTTGTTGTAGACATTGGTGCCGCTGTTGTTGTTGTTGTAGACATTGGTGCCACTGTTGTTGTTGTTGTTGTAGACATTGGTGCCGCTGTTGTTGTTGTTGTTGTAGACATTGGTGCCGCTGTTGTTGTTGTTGTTGTAGACATTGGTGCCGCTGTTGTTGTTGTTGTTGTAGACATTGGTGCCGCTGTTGTTGTTGTTGTTGTAGACATTGGTGCCGCTGTTGTTGTTGTTGTTGTAGACATTGGTGCCGCTGTTGTTGTTGTTGTTGTAGACATTGGTGCCGGTGTTGTTGTTGTTGTTGTAGACATTGGTGCCGCTGTTGTTGTTGTTGTTGTAGACATTGGTGCCGCTGTTGTTGTTGTTGTTGTAGACATTGGTGCCGCTGTTGTTGTTGTTGTTGTAGACATTGGTGCCGGTGTTGTTGTTGTTGTAGACATTGGTGCCGCTGTTGTTGTTGTTGTAGACATTGGTGCCGCTGTTGTTGTTGTTGTAGACATTGGTGCCGCTGTTGTTGTTGTTGTAGACATTGGTGCCGCTGTTGTTGTTGTTGTAGACATTGGTGCCGCTGTTGTTGTTGTTGTTGTAGACATTGGTGCCGGTGTTGTTGTTGTTGTAGACATTGGTGCCGCTGTTGTTGTTGTAGACACTGGTGCCGCTGTTGTTGCTGTTGTTGTAGACATTGGTGCCGCTGTTGTTGTTGTTGTAGACATTGGTGCCGCTGTTGTTGTTGTAGACATTGGTGCCGTTGTTGTTGTTGTTGTTGTAGACATTGGTGCCGCTGTTGTTGTTGTTGTTGTAGACATTGGTGCCGCTGTTGTTGTTGTTGTAGACATTGGTGCCGCTGTTGTTGTTGTTGTAGACATTGGTGCCGGTGTTGTTGTTGTTGTAGACATTGGTGCCGCTGTTGTTGTTGTTGTAGACATTGGTGCCGCTGTTGTTGTTGTTGTAGAAATTGGTGCCGGTGTTGTTGTTGTTGTTGTAGACATTGGTGCCGCTGTTGTTGTTGTTGTAGACGTTGGTGCCGCTGTTGTTGTTGTTGTTGTAGACATTGGTGCCGCTGTTGTTGCTGTTGTTGTAGACATTGGTGCCGGTGTTGTTGTTGTTGTAGACATTGGTGCCGCTGTTGTTGTTGTTGTAGACATTGGTGCCGCTGTTGTTGTTGTTGTAGACGTTGGTGCCGCTGTTGTTGTTGTTGTAGACATTGGTGCCGCTGTTGTTGTTGTTGTTGTAGACATTGGTGCCGCTGTTGTTGTTGTTGTAGACATTGGTGCCGCTGTTGTTGTTGTTGTAGACATTGGTGCCGCTGTTGTTGTTGTTGTAGACATTGGTGCCGCTGTTGTTGTTGTTGTTGTAGACATTGGTGCCGCTGTTGTTGTTGTTGTTGTAGACATTGGTGCCGGTGTTGTTGTTGTTGTTGTAGACATTGGTGCCGCTGTTGTTGTTGTTGTAGACATTGGTGCCGGTGTTGTTGTTGTTGTAGACATTGGTGCCGCTGTTGTTGTTGTTGTTGTTGTAGACATTGGTGCCGCTGTTGTTGTTGTTGTAGACATTGGTGCCGCTGTTGTTGTTGTTGTTGTAGACATTGGTGCCTGTGTTGTTGTTGTTGTAGACATTGGTGCCTGTGTTGTTGTTGTTGTAGACATTGGTGCCGCTGTTGTTGTTGTTGTAGACATTGGTGCCGCTGTTGTTGTTGTTGTAGACATTGGTGCCGGTGTTGTTGTTGTTGTAGACATTGGTGCCGCTGTTGTTGTTGTTGTAGACATTGGTGCCGGTTTTGTTGTTGTTGTAGACATTGGTGCCGCTGTTGTTGTTGTTGTAGACATTGGTGCCCGTGTTGTTGTTGTAGACATTGGTGCCGCTGTTGTTGTTGTTGTTGTAGACATTAGTGCCGCTGTTGTTGTTGTAGACATTGGTGCCGGTGTTGTTGTTGTAGACATTGGTGCCGCTGTTGTTGTTGTTGTAGACATTGGTGCCGCTGTTGTTGTTGTTGTAGACATTGGTGCCGCTGTTGTTGTTGTTGTAGACATTGGTGCCGGTGTTGTTGTTGTTGTAGACATTGGTGCCGCTGTTGTTGTTGTTGTAGACATTGGTGCCGCTGTTGTTGTTGTTGTTGTAGACATTGGTGCCGGTGTTGTTGTTGTTGTAGACATTGGTGCCGCTGTTGTTGTTGTTGTAGACATTGGTGCCGCTGTTGTTGTTGTTGTAGACATTGGTGCCGCTGTTGTTGTTGTTGTAGACATTGGTGCCGCTGTTGTTGTTGTTGTAGACATTGGTGCCGCTGTTGTTGTTGTTGTTGTAGACATTGGTGCCGGTGTTGTTGTTGTTGTAGACATTGGTGCCGCTGTTGTTGTTGTAGACACTGGTGCCGCTGTTGTTGCTGTTGTTGTAGACATTGGTGCCGCTGTTGTTGTTGTTGTAGACATTGGTGCCGCTGTTGTTGTTGTAGACATTGGTGCCGTTGTTGTTGTTGTTGTTGTAGACATTGGTGCCGCTGTTGTTGTTGTTGTTGTAGACATTGGTGCCGCTGTTGTTGTTGTTGTAGACATTGGTGCCGCTGTTGTTGTTGTTGTAGACATTGGTGCCGGTGTTGTTGTTGTTGTAGACATTGGTGCCGCTGTTGTTGTTGTTGTAGACATTGGTGCCGCTGTTGTTGTTGTTGTAGAAATTGGTGCCGCTGTTGTTGTTGTTGTAGACATTGGTGCCGCTGTTGTTGTTGTTGTAGACATTGGTGCCGGTGTTGATGTTGTTGTAGACATTGGTGCCGCTGTTGTTGTTGTAGACACTGGTGCCGCTGTTGTTGCTGTTGTTGTAGACATTGGTGCCGCTGTTGTTGTTGTTGTAGACATTGGTGCCGCTGTTATTGTTGTTGTTGTAGACATTGGTGCCGCTGTTGTTGTTGTAGGCATTGGTGCCGCTGTTGTTGCTGTTGTTGTAGACATTAGTGCCGCTGTTGTTGTTGTTGTAGACATTGGTGCCGCTGTTGTTGTTGTTGTAGACATTGGTGCCGCTGTTGTTGTTGTTGTAGACATTGGTGCCGGTGTTGTTGTTGTTGTTGTAGACATTGGTGCCGCTGTTGTTGTTGTAGACATTGGTGCCGCTGTTGTTGCTGTTGTTGTAGACATTGGTGCCGCTGTTGTTGTTGTTGTAGACATTGGTGCCGGTGTTGTTGTTGTTGTTGTAGACATTGGTGCCGCTGTTGTTGTTGTTGTAGACATTGGTGCCGCTGTTGTTGTTGTTGTAGACATTGGTGCCGCTGTTGTTGCTGTTGTAGACATTGGTGCCGCTGTTGTTGTTGTTGTAGACATTGGTGCCGCTGTTGTTGTTGTTGTAGATATTGGTGCCGGTGTTGTTGTTGTTGTTGTAGACATTGGTGCCGCTGTTGTTGTTGTTGTAGACATTGGTGTCGCTGTTATTGTTGTTGTTGTAGACATTGGTGCCGCTGTTGTTGTTGTTGTAGACATTGGTGCCGGTGTTGTTGTTGTTGTAGACATTGGTGCCGCTGTTGTTGTTGTTGTAGACATTGGTGCCGGTGTTGTTGTTGTTGTTGTAGACATTGGTGCCGCTGTTGTTGTTGTTGTAGACATTGGTGCCGCTGTTGTTGTTGTTGTAGACATTGGTGCCGCTGTTGTTGTTGTTGTAGACATTGGTGCCGCTGTTGTTGTTGTTGTAGACATTGGTGCCGCTGTTGTTGTTGTAGACATTGGTGCCGCTGTTGTTGTTGTTGTAGACATTGGTGCCGCTGTTGTTGTTGTTGTAGACATTGGTGCCGCTGTTGTTGTTGTTGTAGACATTGGTGCTGCTGTTGTTGTTGTTGTAGACATTGGTGCTGCTGTTGTTGTTGTTGTTGTAGACATTGGTGCCGGTGTTGTTGTTGTTGTAGACATTGGTGCCGGTGTTGTTGTTGTTGTAGACATTGGTGCCACTGTTGTTGTTGTAGACATTGGTGCCGGTGTTGTTGTTGTTGTAGACATTGGTGCCGCTGTTGTTGTTGTTGTAGACATTGGTGCCGGTGTTGTTGTTGTTGTTGTAGACATTGGTGCCGGTGTTGTTGTTGTTGTAGACATTGGTGCCGCTGTTGTTGTTGTTGTAGACATTGGTGCCGCTGTTGTTGTTGTTGTAGACATTGGTGCCGCTGTTGTTGTTGTAGACATTGGTGCCGGAGTTGTTGTTGTTGTTGTAGACATTGGTGCCGCTGTTGTTGTTGTTGTTGTAGACATTGGTGCCGCTGTTGTTGTAGTTGTTGTAGACATTGGTGCCGCTGTTGTTGTTGTTGTAGACATTGGTGCCGGTGTTGTTGTTGTTGTTGTAGACATTGGTGCCGCTGTTGTTGTTGTTGTTGTTGTTGTAGACATTGGTGCCGCTGTTGTTGTTGTTGTTGTAGACATTGGTGCCGCTGTTGTTGTTGTTGTAGACATTGGTGCCGGTGTTGTTGTTGTTGTTGTAGACATTGGTGCCGCTGTTGTTGTTGTTGTAGACATTGGTGCCGGTGTTGTTGTTGTTGTTGTAGACATTGGTGCCGCTGTTGTTGTTGTTGTTGTTGTTGTAGACATTGGTGCCGCTGTTGTTGTTGTTGTTGTAGACATTGGTGCCGCTGTTGTTGTTGTTGTAGACATTGGTGCCGGTGTTGTTGTTGTTGTTGTAGACATTGGTGCCGCTGTTGTTGTTGTTGTTGTTGTTGTTGTAGACATTGGTGCCGCTGTTGTTGTTGTTGTTGTAGACATTGGTGCCGCTGTTGTTGTTGTTGTAGACATTGGTGCCGCTGTTGTTGTTGTTGTTGTAGACATTGGTGCCGGTGTTGTTGTTGTTGTTGTAGACATTGGTGCCGCTGTTGTTGTTGTTGTAGACATTGGTGCCACTGTTGTTGTTGTTGTTGTAGACATTGGTGCCGGTGTTGTTGTTGTTGTTGTAGACATTGGTGCCGCTGTTGTTGTTGTTGTTGTTGTTGTAGACATTGGTGCCGCTGTTGTTGTTGTTGTTGTAGACATTGGTGCCGCTGTTGTTGTTGTTGTAGACATTGGTGCCGCTGTTGTTGTTGTTGTTGTAGACATTGGTGCCGGTGTTGTTGTTGTTGTTGTAGACATTGGTGCCGCTTTTGTTGTTGTTGTAGACATTGGTGCCGGTGTTGTTGTTGTTGTTGTAGACATTGGTGCCGCTGTTGTTGTTGTTGTTGTAGACATTGGTGCCGCTGTTGTTGTTGTTGTTGTTGTAGACATTGGTGCCGCTGTTGTTGTTGTTGTTGTAGACATTGGTGCCGCTGTTGTTGTTGTTGTAGACATTGGTGCCGGTGTTGTTGTTGTTGTTGTAGACATTGGTGCCGGTGTTGTTGTTGTTGTTGTAGACATTGGTGCCGCTGTTGTTGTTGTTGTTGTAGACATTGGTGCCGCTGTTGTTGTTGTTGTTGTAGACATTGGTGCCGCTGTTGTTGTTGTTGTTGTAGACATTGGTGCCGCTGTTGTTGTTGTTGTTGTAGACATTGGTGCCGCTGTTGTTGTTGTTGTTGTAGACATTGGTGCCGCTGTTGTTGTTGTTGTAGGCATTGGTGCCGCTGTTGTTGTTGTTGTTGTAGACATTGGTGCCGCTGTTGTTGTTGTTGTAGACATTGGTGCCGCTGTTGTTGTTGTTGTAGACATTGGTGCCGGTGTTGTTGTTGTTGTTGTAGACATTGGTGCCGCTGTTGTTATTGTTGTTGTAGACATTGGTGCCGGTGTTGTTGTTGTTGTTGTAGACATTGGTGCCGCTGTTGTTGTTGTTGTAGACATTGGTGCCGCTGTTATTGTTGTTGTTGTAGACATTGGTGCCGCTGTTGTTGTTGTTGTTGTTGTTGTAGACATTGGTGCCGCTGTTGTTGTTGTTGTTGTTGTTGTAGACATTGGTGCCGCTGTTGTTGTTGTTGTAGACATTGGTGCCGCTGTTGTTGTTGTTGTAGACATTGGTGCCGCTGTTGTTGTTGTTGTAGACATTGGTGCCGCTGTTGTTGTTGTTGTAGACATTGGTGCCACTGTTGTTGTTGTTGTTGTAGACATTGGTGCCGCTGTTGTTGTTGTTGTTGTAGACATTGGTGCCGCTGTTGTTGTTGTTGTTGTAGACATTGGTGCCGCTGTTGTTGTTGTTGTTGTAGACATTGGTGCCGCTGTTGTTGTTGTTGTTGTAGACATTGGTGCCGCTGTTGTTGTTGTTGTTGTAGACATTGGTGCCGCTGTTGTTGTTGTTGTTGTAGACATTGGTGCCGGTGTTGTTGTTGTTGTTGTAGACATTGGTGCCGGTGTTGTTGTTGTTGTTGTAGACATTGGTGCCGGTGTTGTTGTTGTTGTTGTAGACATTGGTGCCGGTGTTGTTGTTGTTGTTGTAGACATTGGTGCCGGTGTTGTTGTTGTTGTTGTAGACATTGGTGCCGGTGTTGTTGTTGTTGTTGTAGACATTGGTGCCGCTGTTGTTGTTGTTGTTGTAGACATTGGTGCCGGTGTTGTTGTTGTTGTTGTAGACATTGGTGCCGGTGTTGTTGTTGTTGTTGTAGACATTGGTGCCGCTGTTGTTGTTGTTGTTGTAGACATTGGTGCCGGTGTTGTTGTTGTTGTTGTAGACATTGGTGCCGCTGTTGTTGCTGTTGTTGTAGACATTGGTGCCGGTGTTGTTGTTGTTGTTGTAGACATTGGTGCCGCTGTTGTTGCTGTTGTTGTAGACATTGGTGCCGGTGTTGTTGTTGTTGTTGTAGACATTGGTGCCGGTGTTGTTGTTGTTGTTGTAGACATTGGTGCCGCTGTTGTTGCTGTTGTTGTAGACATTGGTGCCAGTGTTGTTGTTGTTGTTGTAGACATTGGTGCCGCTGTTGTTGTTGTTGTTGTAGACATTGGTGCCGCTGTTGTTGTTGTTGTTGTAGACATTGGTGCCGCTGTTGTTGTTGTTGTTGTAGACATTGGTGCCGCTGTTGTTGTTGTTGTAGACATTGGTGCCGGTGTTGTTTGTTGTTGTAGACATTGGTGCCGGTGTTGTTGTTGTTGTTGTTGTTGTAGACATTGGTGCCGCTGTTGTTGTTGTTGTAGACATTGGTGCCGGTGTTGTTGTTGTTGTTGTTGTTGTAGACATTGGTGCCGGTGTTGTTGTTGTTGTTGTTGTTGTAGACATTGGTGCCGCTGTTGTTGTTGTTGTAGACATTGGTGCCGGTGTTGTTGTTGTTGTAGACATTGGTGCCGCTGTTGTTGTTGTTGTAGACATTGGTGCCGCTGATGTTGTTGTTGTAGACATTGGTGCCGGTGTTGTTGTTGTTGTAGACATTGGTGCCGCTGTTGTTGTTGTTGTAGACATTGGTGCCGCTGATGTTGTTGTTGTAGACATTGGTGCCGCTGATGTTGTTGTTGTAGACATTGGTGCCGCTGTTGTTGTTGTTGTAGACATTGGTGCCGGTGTTGTTGTTGTAGACATTGGTGCCGCTGTTGTTGTTGTTGTAGACATTGGTGCCGCTGTTGTTGTTGTTGTAGATATTGGTGCCGGTGTTGTTGTTGTTGTAGACATTGGTGCCGCTGATGTTGTTGTTGTAGACATTGGTGCCGGTGTTGTTGTTGTTGTAGACATTGGTGCCGCTGATGTTGTTGTTGTAGACATTGGTGCCGGTGTTGTTGTTGTTGTAGACATTGGTGCCTGTGTTGTTGTTGTTGTAGACATTGGTGCCGCTGTTGTTGTTGTTGTAGACATTGGTGCCGCTGTTGTTGTTGTTGTAGACATTGGTGCCGCTGTTGTTGCTGTTGTTGTAGACATTGGTGCCGGTGTTGTTGTTGTTGTAGACATTGGTGCAGCTGTTGTTGTTGTTGTAGACATTGGTGCCGCTGTTGTTGTTGTTGTAGACGTTGGTGCCGCTGTTGTTGTTGTTGTAGACATTGGTGCCGCTGTTGTTGTTGTTGTTGTAGACATTGGTGCCGCTGTTGTTGTTGTTGTAGACATTGGTGCCGCTATTGTTGTTGTTGTTGTAGACATTGGTGCCGCTGTTGTTGTTGTTGTAGACATTGGTGCCGCTGTTGTTGTTGTTGTTGTAGACATTGGTGCCGCTGTTGTTGTTGTTGTTGTAGACATTGGTGCCGGTGTTGTTGTTGTTGTTGTAGACATTGGTGCCGCTGTTGTTGTTGTTGTAGACATTGGTGCCGGTGTTGTTGTTGTTGTAGACATTGGTGCCGCTGTTGTTGTTGTTGTTGTAGACATTGGTGCCGCTGTTGTTGTTGTTGTTGTAGACATTGGTGCCTGTGTTGTTGTTGTTGTAGACATTGGTGCCTGTGTTGTTGTTGTTGTAGACATTGGTGCCGCTGTTGTTGTTGTTGTAGACATTGGTGCCGCTGTTGTTGTTGTTGTAGACATTGGTGCCGGTGTTGTTGTTGTTGTAGACATTGGTGCCGCTGTTGTTGTTGTTGTAGACATTGGTGCCGGTTTTGTTGTTGTTGTAGACATTGGTGCCGCTGTTGTTGTTGTTGTAGACATTGGTGCCCGTGTTGTTGTTGTAGACATTGGTGCCGCTGTTGTTGTTGTTGTTGTAGACATTAGTGCCGCTGTTGTTGTTGTTGTAGACATTGGTGCCGGTGTTGTTGTTGTAGACATTGGTGCCGCTGTTGTTGTTGTTGTAGACATTGGTGCCGCTGTTGTTGTTGTTGTAGACATTGGTGCCGCTGTTGTTGTTGTTGTAGACATTGGTGCCGGTGTTGTTGTTGTTGTAGACATTGGTGCCGCTGTTGTTGTTGTTGTAGACATTGGTGCCGCTGTTGTTGTTGTTGTTGTAGACATTGGTGCCGGTGTTGTTGTTGTTGTAGACATTGGTGCCGCTGTTGTTGTTGTTGTAGACATTGGTGCCGCTGTTGTTGTTGTTGTAGACATTGGTGCCGCTGTTGTTGTTGTTGTAGACATTGGTGCCGCTGTTGTTGTTGTTGTAGACATTGGTGCCGCTGTTGTTGTTGTTGTTGTAGACATTGGTGCCGGTGTTGTTGTTGTTGTAGACATTGGTGCCGCTGTTGTTGTTGTAGACACTGGTGCCGCTGTTGTTGCTGTTGTTGTAGACATTGGTGCCGCTGTTGTTGTTGTTGTAGACATTGGTGCCGCTGTTGTTGTTGTAGACATTGGTGCCGTTGTTGTTGTTGTTGTTGTAGACATTGGTGCCGCTGTTGTTGTTGTTGTTGTAGACATTGGTGCCGCTGTTGTTGTTGTTGTAGACATTGGTGCCGCTGTTGTTGTTGTTGTAGACATTGGTGCCGGTGTTGTTGTTGTTGTAGACATTGGTGCCGCTGTTGTTGTCGTTGTAGACATTGGTGCCGCTGTTGTTGTTGTTGTAGAAATTGGTGCCGGTGTTGTTGTTGTTGTTGTAGACATTGGTGCCGCTGTTGTTGTTGTTGTAGACGTTGGTGCCGCTGTTGTTGTTGTTGTTGTAGACATTGGTGCCGCTGTTGTTGCTGTTGTTGTAGACATTGGTGCCGGTGTTGTTGTTGTTGTAGACATTGGTGCCGCTGTTGTTGTTGTTGTAGACATTGGTGCCGCTGTTGTTGTTGTTGTAGACGTTGGTGCCGCTGTTGTTGTTGTTGTAGACATTGGTGCCGCTGTTGTTGTTGTTGTTGTAGACATTGGTGCCGCTGTTGTTGTTGTTGTAGACATTGGTGCCGCTGTTGTTGTTGTTGTAGACATTGGTGCCGCTGTTGTTGTTGTTGTTGTTGTAGACATTGGTGCCGCTGTTGTTGTTGTTGTAGACATTGGTGCCGCTGTTATTGTTGTTGTTGTAGACATTGGTGCCGCTGTTGTTGTTGTTGTTGTTGTTGTAGACATTGGTGCCGCTGTTGTTGTTGTTGTAGACATTGGTGCCGGTGTTGTTGTTGTTGTAGACATTGGTGCCGCTGTTGTTGTTGTTGTTGTTGTAGACATTGGTGCCGCTGTTGTTGTTGTTGTAGACATTGGTGACGCTGTTGTTGTTGTTGTTGTAGACATTGGTGCCTGTGTTGTTGTTGTTGTAGACATTGGTGTCTGTGTTGTTGTTGTTGTAGACATTGGTGCCGCTGTTGTTGTTGTTGTAGACATTGGTGCCGCTGTTGTTGTTGTTGTAGACATTGGTGCCGGTGTTGTTGTTGTTGTAGACATTGGTGCCGCTGTTGTTGTTGTTGTAGACATTGGTGCCGGTTTTGTTGTTGTTGTAGACATTGGTGCCGCTGTTGTTGTTGTTGTAGACATTGGTGCCCGTGTTGTTGTTGTAGACATTGGTGCCGCTGTTGTTGTTGTTGTTGTAGACATTAGTGCCGCTGTTGTTGTTGTAGACATTGGTGCCGGTGTTGTTGTTGTAGACATTGGTGCCGCTGTTGTTGTTGTTGTAGACATTGGTGCCGCTGTTGTTGTTGTTGTAGACATTGGTGCCGCTGTTGTTGTTGTTGTAGACATTGGTGCCGGTGTTGTTGTTGTTGTAGACATTGGTGCCGCTGTTGTTGTTGTTGTAGACATTGGTGCCGCTGTTGTTGTTGTTGTTGTAGACATTGGTGCCGGTGTTGTTGTTGTTGTAGACATTGGTGCCGCTGTTGTTGTTGTTGTAGACATTGGTGCCGCTGTTGTTGTTGTTGTAGACATTGGTGCCGCTGTTGTTGTTGTTGTAGACATTGGTGCCGCTGTTGTTGTTGTTGTAGACATTGGTGCCGCTGTTGTTGTTGTTGTTGTAGACATTGGTGCCGGTGTTGTTGTTGTTGTAGACATTGGTGCCGCTGTTGTTGTTGTAGACACTGGTGCCGCTGTTGTTGCTGTTGTTGTAGACATTGGTGCCGCTGTTGTTGTTGTTGTAGACATTGGTGCCGCTGTTGTTGTTGTAGACATTGGTGCCGTTGTTGTTGTTGTTGTTGTAGACATTGGTGCCGCTGTTGTTGTTGTTGTTGTAGACATTGGTGCCGCTGTTGTTGTTGTTGTAGACATTGGTGCCGCTGTTGTTGTTGTTGTAGACATTGGTGCCGGTGTTGTTGTTGTTGTAGACATTGGTGCCGCTGTTGTTGTTGTTGTAGACATTGGTGCCGCTGTTGTTGTTGTTGTAGAAATTGGTGCCGCTGTTGTTGTTGTTGTAGACATTGGTGCCGCTGTTGTTGTTGTTGTAGACATTGGTGCCGGTGTTGATGTTGTTGTAGACATTGGTGCCGCTGTTGTTGTTGTAGACACTGGTGCCGCTGTTGTTGCTGTTGTTGTAGACATTGGTGCCGCTGTTGTTGTTGTTGTAGACATTGGTGCCGCTGTTATTGTTGTTGTTGTAGACATTGGTGCCGCTGTTGTTGTTGTAGGCATTGGTGCCGCTGTTGTTGCTGTTGTTGTAGACATTAGTGCCGCTGTTGTTGTTGTTGTAGACATTGGTGCCGCTGTTGTTGTTGTTGTAGACATTGGTGCCGCTGTTGTTGTTGTTGTAGACATTGGTGCCGGTGTTGTTGTTGTTGTTGTTGTAGACATTGGTGCCGCTGTTGTTGTTGTAGACATTGGTGCCGCTGTTGTTGCTGTTGTTGTAGACATTGGTGCCGCTGTTGTTGTTGTTGTAGACATTGGTGCCGGTGTTGTTGTTGTTGTTGTAGACATTGGTGCCGCTGTTGTTGTTGTTGTAGACATTGGTGCCGCTGTTGTTGTTGTTGTAGACATTGGTGCCGCTGTTGTTGCTGTTGTAGACATTGGTGCCGCTGTTGTTGTTGTTGTAGACATTGGTGCCGCTGTTGTTGTTGTTGTAGATATTGGTGCCGGTGTTGTTGTTGTTGTTGTAGACATTGGTGCCGCTGTTGTTGTTGTTGTAGACATTGGTGTCGCTGTTATTGTTGTTGTTGTAGACATTGGTGCCGCTGTTGTTGTTGTTGTAGACATTGGTGCCGGTGTTGTTGTTGTTGTAGACATTGGTGCCGCTGTTGTTGTTGTTGTAGACATTGGTGCCGGTGTTGTTGTTGTTGTTGTAGACATTGGTGCCGCTGTTGTTGTTGTTGTAGACATTGGTGCCGCTGTTGTTGTTGTTGTAGACATTGGTGCCGCTGTTGTTGTTGTTGTAGACATTGGTGCCGCTGTTGTTGTTGTTGTAGACATTGGTGCCGCTGTTGTTGTTGTAGACATTGGTGCCGCTGTTGTTGTTGTTGTAGACATTGGTGCCGCTGTTGTTGTTGTTGTAGACATTGGTGCCGCTGTTGTTGTTGTTGTAGACATTGGTGCTGCTGTTGTTGTTGTTGTAGACATTGGTGCTGCTGTTGTTGTTGTTGTTGTAGACATTGGTGCCGGTGTTGTTGTTGTTGTAGACATTGGTGCCGGTGTTGTTGTTGTTGTAGACATTGGTGCCACTGTTGTTGTTGTAGACATTGGTGCCGGTGTTGTTGTTGTTGTAGACATTGGTGCCGCTGTTGTTGTTGTTGTAGACATTGGTGCCGGTGTTGTTGTTGTTGTTGTAGACATTGGTGCCGGTGTTGTTGTTGTTGTAGACATTGGTGCCGCTGTTGTTGTTGTTGTAGACATTGGTGCCGCTGTTGTTGTTGTTGTAGACATTGGTGCCGCTGTTGTTGTTGTAGACATTGGTGCCGGAGTTGTTGTTGTTGTTGTAGACATTGGTGCCGCTGTTGTTGTTGTTGTTGTAGACATTGGTGCCGCTGTTGTTGTAGTTGTTGTAGACATTGGTGCCGCTGTTGTTGTTGTTGTAGACATTGGTGCCGGTGTTGTTGTTGTTGTTGTAGACATTGGTGCCGCTGTTGTTGTTGTTGTTGTTGTTGTAGACATTGGTGCCGCTGTTGTTGTTGTTGTTGTAGACATTGGTGCCGCTGTTGTTGTTGTTGTAGACATTGGTGCCGGTGTTGTTGTTGTTGTTGTAGACATTGGTGCCGCTGTTGTTGTTGTTGTAGACATTGGTGCCGGTGTTGTTGTTGTTGTTGTAGACATTGGTGCCGCTGTTGTTGTTGTTGTTGTTGTTGTAGACATTGGTGCCGCTGTTGTTGTTGTTGTTGTAGACATTGGTGCCGCTGTTGTTGTTGTTGTAGACATTGGTGCCGGTGTTGTTGTTGTTGTTGTAGACATTGGTGCCGCTGTTGTTGTTGTTGTTGTTGTTGTAGACATTGGTGCCGCTGTTGTTGTTGTTGTTGTAGACATTGGTGCCGCTGTTGTTGTTGTTGTAGACATTGGTGCCGCTGTTGTTGTTGTTGTTGTAGACATTGGTGCCGGTGTTGTTGTTGTTGTTGTAGACATTGGTGCCGCTGTTGTTGTTGTTGTAGACATTGGTGCCACTGTTGTTGTTGTTGTTGTAGACATTGGTGCCGGTGTTGTTGTTGTTGTTGTAGACATTGGTGCCGCTGTTGTTGTTGTTGTTGTTGTTGTAGACATTGGTGCCGCTGTTGTTGTTGTTGTTGTAGACATTGGTGCCGCTGTTGTTGTTGTTGTAGACATTGGTGCCGCTGTTGTTGTTGTTGTTGTAGACATTGGTGCCGGTGTTGTTGTTGTTGTTGTAGACATTGGTGCCGCTTTTGTTGTTGTTGTAGACATTGGTGCCGGTGTTGTTGTTGTTGTTGTAGACATTGGTGCCGCTGTTGTTGTTGTTGTTGTAGACATTGGTGCCGCTGTTGTTGTTGTTGTTGTAGACATTGGTGCCGCTGTTGTTGTTGTTGTTGTAGACATTGGTGCCGCTGTTGTTGTTGTTGTTGTAGACATTGGTGCCGCTGTTGTTGTTGTTGTTGTAGACATTGGTGCCGCTGTTGTTGTTGTTGTAGGCATTGGTGCCGCTGTTGTTGTTGTTGTTGTAGACATTGGTGCCGCTGTTGTTGTTGTTGTAGACATTGGTGCCGCTGTTGTTGTTGTTGTAGACATTGGTGCCGGTGTTGTTGTTGTTGTTGTAGACATTGGTGCCGCTGTTGTTATTGTTGTTGTAGACATTGGTGCCGGTGTTGTTGTTGTTGTAGACATTGGTGCCGCTGTTGTTGTTGTTGTAGACATTGGTGCCGCTGTTATTGTTGTTGTTGTAGACATTGGTGCCGCTGTTGTTGTTGTTGTTGTTGTTGTAGACATTGGTGCCGCTGTTGTTGTTGTTGTTGTTGTTGTAGACATTGGTGCCGCTGTTGTTGTTGTTGTAGACATTGGTGCCGCTGTTGTTGTTGTTGTAGACATTGGTGCCGGTGTTGTTGTTGTTGTAGACATTGGTGCCGCTGTTGTTGTTGTTGTTGTAGACATTGGTGCCGCTGTTGTTGTTGTTGTTGTAGACATTGGTGCCGCTGTTGTTGTTGTTGTTGTAGACATTGGTGCCGCTGTTGTTGTTGTTGTTGTAGACATTGGTGCCGCTGTTGTTGTTGTTGTAGACATTGGTGCCGGTGTTGTTGTTGTTGTTGTAGACATTGGTGCCGCTGTTGTTATTGTTGTTGTAGACATTGGTGCCGGTGTTGTTGTTGTTGTTGTAGACATTGGTGCCGCTGTTGTTGTTGTTGTAGACATTGGTGCCGCTGTTATTGTTGTTGTTGTAGACATTGGTGCCGCTGTTGTTGTTGTTGTTGTAGACATTGGTGCCGCTGTTGTTGTTGTTGTTGTTGTTGTAGACATTGGTGCCGCTGTTGTTGTTGTTGTTGTAGACATTGGTGCCGCTGTTGTTGTTGTTGTTGTAGACATTGGTGCCGGTGTTGTTGTTGTTGTTGTAGACATTGGTGCCGCTGTTGTTGTTGTTGTTGTAGACATTGGTGCCGCTGTTGTTGTTGTTGTTGCAGACATTGGTGCCGCTGTTGTTGTTGTTGTTGTTGTTGTAGACATTGGTGCCGCTGTTGTTGTTGTTGTTGTAGACATTGGTGCCGCTGTTGTTGTTGTTGTAGACATTGGTGCCGCTGTTGTTGTTGTTGTAGACATTGGTGCCGCTGTTGTTGTTGTTGTAGACATTGGTGCCGCTGTTGTTGTTGTTGTTGTAGATATTGGTGCCGGAGTTGTTGTTGTTGTTGTTGTTGTAGACATTGGTGCCGCTGTTGTTGTTGTTGTAGACATTGGTGCCGCTGTTGTTGTTGTTGTAGATATTGGTGCCGGAGTTGTTGTTGTTGTTGTAGACATTCGTGCCGCTGTTGTTGTTGTTGTAGACATTGGTGCCGCTGTTGTTGTTGTTGTAGACATTGGTGCCACTGTTGTTGTTGTTGTAGACATTGGTGCCGGTGTTGTTGTTGTAGACATTGGTGCCGCTGTTGTTGTTGTTGTAGACATTGGTGCCACTGTTGTTGTTGTTGTAGATATTGGTGCCGGTGTTGTTGTTGTTGTAGACATTGGTGCCGCTGTTGTTGTTGTTGTAGACATTGGTGCCGCTGATGTTGTTGTTGTAGACATTGGTGCCGGTGTTGTTGTTGTTGTAGACATTGGTGCCGCTGTTGTTGTTGTTGTAGACATTGGTGCCGCTGTTGTTGTTGTTGTAGACATTGGTGCCGCTGTTGTTGTTGTTGTAGATATTGGTGCCGGTGTTGTTGTTGTTGTAGACATTGGTGCCGCTGTTGTTGTTGTTGTAGACATTGGTGCCGCTGATGTTGTTGTTGTAGACATTGGTGCCGGTGTTGTTGTTGTTGTAGACATTGGTGCCGCTGTTGTTGTTGTTGTAGACATTGGTGCCGGTGTTGTTGTTGTTGTAGACATTGGTGCCGCTGATGTTGTTGTTGTAGACATTGGTGCCGGTGTTGTTGTTGTTGTAGACATTGGTGCCGGTGTTGTTGTTGTTGTAGATATTGGTGCCGCTGTTGTTGTTGTTGTAGACATTGGTGCCGCTGATGTTGTTGTTGTAGACATTGGTGCCGCTGATGTTGTTGTTGTAGACATTGGTGCCGCTGTTGTTGTTGTTGTAGACATTGGTGCCGGTGTTGTTGTTGTAGACATTGGTGCCGCTGTTGTTGTTGTTGTAGACATTGGTGCCGCTGTTGTTGTTGTTGTAGATATTGGTGCCGGTGTTGTTGTTGTTGTAGACATTGGTGCCGCTGATGTTGTTGTTGTAGACATTGGTGCCGGTGTTGTTGTTGTTGTAGACATTGGTGCCGCTGATGTTGTTGTTGTAGACATTGGTGCCGGTGTTGTTGTTGTTGTAGACATTGGTGCCTGTGTTGTTGTTGTTGTAGACATTGGTGCCGCTGTTGTTGTTGTTGTAGACATTGGTGCCGCTGTTGTTGTTGTTGTAGACATTGGTGCCACTGTTGTTGTTGTTGTAGACATTGGTGCCGCTGTTGTTGTTGTTGTTGTAGACATTGGTGCCTGTGTTGTTGTTGTTGTAGACATTGGTGCCGCTGTTGTTGTTGTTGTAGACGTTGGTGCCGCTGTTGTTGTTGTTGTTGTAGACATTGGTGCCGCTGTTGTTGCTGTTGTTGTAGACATTGGTGCCGGTGTTGTTGTTGTTGTAGACATTGGTGCCGCTGTTGTTGTTGTTGTAGACATTGGTGCCGCTGTTGTTGTTGTTGTAGACGTTGGTGCCGCTGTTGTTGTTGTTGTAGACATTGGTGCCGCTGTTGTTGTTGTTGTTGTAGACATTGGTGCCGCTGTTGTTGTTGTTGTAGACATTGGTGCCGCTGTTGTTGTTGTTGTTGTAGACATTGGTGCCGCTGTTGTTGTTGTTGTAGACATTGGTGCCTCTGTTGTTGTTGTTGTTGTAGACATTGGTGCCGCTGTTGTTGTTGTTGTTGTAGACATTGGTGCCGGTGTTGTTGTTGTTGTTGTAGACATTGGTGCCGCTGTTGTTGTTGTTGTAGACATTGGTGCCGGTGTTGTTGTTGTTGTAGACATTGGTGCCGCTGTTGTTGTTGTTGTTGTAGACATTGGTGCCGCTGTTGTTGTTGTTGTAGACATTGGTGCCGCTGTTGTTGTTGTTGTTGTAGACATTGGTGCCTGTGTTGTTGTTGTTGTAGACATTGGTGCCTGTGTTGTTGTTGTTGTAGACATTGGTGCCGCTGTTGTTGTTGTTGTAGACATTGGTGCCGCTGTTGTTGTTGTTGTAGACATTGGTGCCGGTGTTGTTGTTGTTGTAGACATTGGTGCCGCTGTTGTTGTTGTTGTAGACATTGGTACCGGTTTTGTTGTTGTTGTAGACATTGGTGCCCGTGTTGTTGTTGTAGACATTGGTGCCGCTGTTGTTGTTGTTGTTGTAGACATTAGTGCCGCTGTTGTTGTTGTTGTAGACATTGGTGCCGGTGTTGTTGTTGTAGACATTGGTGCCGCTGTTGTTGTTGTTGTAGACATTGGTGCCGCTGTTGTTGTTGTTGTAGACATTGGTGCCGCTGTTGTTGTTGTTGTAGACATTGGTGCCGATGTTGTTGTTGTTGTAGACATTGGTGCCGCTGTTGTTGTTGTTGTAGACATTGGTGCCGCTGTTGTTGTTGTTGTTGTAGACATTGGTGCCGGTGTTGTTGTTGTTGTAGACATTGGTGCCGCTGTTGTTGTTGTTGTAGACATTGGTGCCGCTGTTGTTGTTGTTGTAGACATTGGTGCCGCTGTTGTTGTTGTTGTAGACATTGGTGCCGCTGTTGTTGTTGTTGTAGACATTGGTGCCGCTGTTGTTGTTGTTGTTGTAGACATTGGTGCCGGTGTTGTTGTTGTTGTAGACATTGGTGCCGCTGTTGTTGTTGTAGACACTGGTGCCGCTGTTGTTGCTGTTGTTGTAGACATTGGTGCCGCTGTTGTTGTTGTTGTAGACATTGGTGCCGGTGTTGTTGTTGTTGTTGTAGACATTGGTGCCGCTGTTGTTGTTGTTGTATACATTGGTGCCGTTGTTGTTGTTGTTGTTGTAGACATTGGTGCCGCTGTTGTTGTTGTTGTTGTAGACATTGGTGCCGCTGTTGTTGTTGTTGTAGACATTGGTGCCGCTGTTGTTGTTGTTGTTGCCATTGGTGCCGGTGTTGTTGTTGTTGTAGACATTGGTGCCGCTGTTGTTGTTGTTGTAGACATTGGTGCCGCTGTTGTTGTTGTTGTAGAAATTGGTGCCGGTGTTGTTGTTGTTGTTGTAGACATTGGTGCCGCTGTTGTTGTTGTTGTTGTAGACATTGGTGCCGCTGTTGTTGTTGTTGTAGACATTGGTGCCGCTGTTGTTGTTGTTGTAGACATTGGTGCCGCTGTTGTTGTTGTTGTAGACATTGGTGCCGGTGTTGATGTTGTTGTAGACATTGGTGCCGCTGTTGTTGTTGTAGACACTGGTGCCGCTGTTGTTGCTGTTGTTGTAGACATTGGTGCCGCTGTTGTTGTTGTTGTAGACATTGGTGCCGCTGTTATTGTTGTTGTTGTAGACATTGGTGCCGCTGTTGTTGTTGTAGACATTGGTGCCGCTGTTGTTGCTGTTGTTGTAGACATTGGTGCCGCTGTTGTTGTTGTTGTAGACATTGGTGCCGCTGTTGTTGTTGTTGTAGACATTGGTGCCGCTGTTGTTGTTGTTGTAGACATTGGTGCCGGTGTTGTTGTTGTTGTTGTAGACATTGGTGCCGCTGTTGTTGTTGTAGACATTGGTGCCGCTGTTGTTGCTGTTGTTGTAGACATTGGTGCCGCTGTTGTTGTTGTTGTAGACATTGGTGCCGGTGTTGTTGTTGTTGTTGTAGACATTGGTGCCGCTGTTGTTGTTGTTGTAGACATTGGTGCCGGTGTTGTTGTTGTTGTTGTAGACATTGGTGCCGCTGTTGTTGTTGTTGTAGACATTGGTGCCGCTGTTGTTGTTGTTGTAGACATTGGTGCCGCTGTTGTTGTTGTTGTAGACATTGGTGCCGCTGTTGTTGTTGTTGTAGACATTGGTGCCGCTGTTGTTGTTGTAGACATTGGTGCCGGAGTTGTTGTTGTTGTTGTAGACATTGGTGCTGCTGTTGTTGTTGTTGTTGTAGACATTGGTGCCGGTGTTGTTGTTGTTGTAGACATTGGTGCCGGTGTTGTTGTTGTTGTAGACATTGGTGCCACTGTTGTTGTTGTAGACATTGGTGCCGGTGTTGTTGTTGTTGTAGACATTGGTGCCGCTGTTGTTGTTGTTGTAGACATTGGTACCGGTGTTGTTGTTGTTGTTGTAGACATTGGTGCCGGTGTTGTTGTTGTTGTAGACATTGGTGCCGCTGTTGTTGTTGTTGTAGACATTGGTGCCGCTGTTGTTGTTGTTGTAGACATTGGTGCCGCTGTTGTTGTTGTAGACATTGGTGCCGGAGTTGTTGTTGTTGTTGTAGACCTTGGTGCTGCTGTTGTTGTAGTTGTTGTAGACATTGGTGCCGCTGTTGTTGTTGTTGTAGACATTGGTGCCGGTGTTGTTGTTGTTGTTGTAGACATTGGTGCCGCTGTTGTTGTTGTTGTTGTTGTTGTAGACATTGGTGCCGCTGTTGTTGTTGTTGTTGTAGACATTGGTGCCGCTGTTGTTGTTGTTGTAGACATTGGTGCCGGTGTTGTTGTTGTTGTTGTAGACATTGGTGCCGCTGTTGTTGTTGTTGTTGTTGTTGTAGACATTGGTGCCGCTGTTGTTGTTGTTGTTGTTGTAGACACTGGTGCCGCTGTTGTTGTTGTTGTAGACATTGGTGCCGCTGTTGTTGTTGTTGTTGTAGACATTGGTGCCGGTGTTGTTGTTGTTGTTGTAGACATTGGTGCCGCTGTTGTTGTTGTTGTAGACATTGGTGCCACTGTTGTTGTTGTTGTTGTAGACATTGGTGCCGGTGTTGTTGTTGTTGTTGTAGACATTGGTGCCGCTGTTGTTGTTGTTGTTGTAGACATTGGTGCCGCTGTTGTTGTTGTTGTAGACATTGGTGCCGCTGTTGTTGTTGTTGTTGTAGACATTGGTGCCGGTGTTGTTGTTGTTGTTGTAGACATTGGTGCCGCTTTTGTTGTTGTTGTAGACATTGGTGCCGGTGTTGTTGTTGTTGTTGTAGACATTGGTGCCGCTGTTGTTGTTGTTGTTGTAGACATTGGTGCCGCTGTTGTTGTTGTTGTTGTTGTTGTTGTAGACATTGGTGCCGCTGTTGTTGTTGTTGTTGTAGACATTGGTGCCGCTGTTGTTGTTGTTGTTGTTGTAGACATTGGTGCCGCTGTTGTTGTTGTTGTTGTTGTTGTAGACATTGGTGCCGGTGTTGTTGTTGTTGTTGTAGACATTGGTGCCGGTGTTGTTGTTGTTGTTGTAGACATTGGTGCCGCTGTTGTTGTTGTTGTTGTAGACATTGGTGCCGCTGTTGTTGTTGTTGTAGACATTGGTGCCGCTGTTGTTGTTGTTGTTGTAGACATTGGTGCCGCTGTTGTTGTTGTTGTTGTAGACATTGGTGCCGCTGTTGTTGTTGTTGTAGACATTGGTGCCGGTGTTGTTGTTGTTGTTGTAGACATTGGTGCCGCTGTTGTTATTGTTGTTGTAGACATTGGTGCCGGTGTTGTTGTTGTTGTTGTAGACATTGGTGCCGCTGTTGTTGTTGTTGTAGACATTGGTGCCGCTGTTGTTGTTGTTGTTGTTGTTGTAGACATTGGTGCCGCTGTTATTGTTGTTGTTGTAGACATTGGTGCCGCTGTTATTGTTGTTGTTGTAGACATTGGTGCCGCTGTTGTTGTTGTTGTTGTAGACATTGGTGCCGCTGTTGTTGTTGTTGTTGTTGTTGTAGACATTGGTGCCGCTGTTGTTGTTGTTGTTGTTGTTGTAGACATTGGTGCCGCTTTTGTTGTTGTTGTAGACATTGGTGCCGCTGTTGTTGTTGTAGACATTGGTGCCGGTGTTGTTGTTGTTGTTGTAGACATTGGTGTCGCTGTTGTTGTTGTTGTTGTAGACATTGGTGCCGCTGTTGTTGTTGTTGTTGTAGACATTGGTGCCGCTGTTGTTGTTGTTGTTGTAGACATTGGTGCCGCTGTTGTTGTTGTTGTTGTAGACATTGGTGCCGCTGTTGTTGTTGTTGTAGACATTGGTGCCGGTGTTGTTGTTGTTGTTGTAGACATTGGTGCCGCTGTTGTTATTGTTGTTGTAGACATTGGTGCCGGTGTTGTTGTTGTTGTTGTAGACATTGGTGCCGCTGTTGTTGTTGTTGTAGACATTGGTGCCGCTGTTATTGTTGTTGTTGTAGACATTGGTGCCGCTGTTGTTGTTGTTGTTGTAGACATTGGTGCCGCTGTTGTTGTTGTTGTTGTTGTTGTAGACATTGGTGCCGCTGTTGTTGTTGTTGTTGTAGACATTGGTGCCGCTGTTGTTGTTGTTGTTGTAGACATTGGTGCCGGTGTTGTTGTTGTTGTTGTAGACATTGGTGCCGCTGTTGTTGTTGTTGTTGTAGACATTGGTGCCGCTGTTGTTGTTGTTGTTGTAGACATTGGTGCCGCTGTTGTTGTTGTTGTTGTTGTTGTAGACATTGGTGCCGCTGTTGTTGTTGTTGTTGTAGACATTGGTGCCGCTGTTGTTGTTGTTGTAGACATTGGTGCCGGTGTTGTTGTTGTTGTTGTAGACATTGGTGCCGCTGTTGTTGTTGTTGTTGTAGACATTGGTGCCGCTGTTGTTGTTGTTGTTGTAGACATTGGTGCCGCTGTTGTTGTTGTTGTAGACATTGGTGCCGGTGTTGTTGTTGTTGTTGTAGACATTGGTGCCGGTGTTGTTGTTGTTGTTGTAGACATTGGTGCCGCTGTTGTTGTTGTTGTTGTAGACATTGGTGCCGGTGTTGTTGTTGTTGTTGTTGTAGACATTGGTGCCGGTGTTGTTGTTGTTGTTGTAGACATTGGTGCCGCTGTTGTTGTTGTTGTTGTAGACATTGGTGCCGGTGTTGTTGTTGTTGTTGTAGACATTGGTGCCGCTGTTGTTGTTGTTGTAGACATTGGTGCCGGTGTTGTTGTTGTTGTTGTAGACATTGGTGCCGCTGTTGTTGCTGTTGTTGTAGACATTGGTGCCGGTGTTGTTGTTGTTGTTGTAGACATTGGTGCCGGTGTTGTTGTTGTTGTTGTAGACATTGGTGCCGCTGTTGTTGTTGTTGTTGTAGACATTGGTGCCGGTGTTGTTGTTGTTGTTGTAGACATTGGTGCCGGTGTTGTTGTTGTTGTTGTAGACATTGGTGCCGCTGTTGTTGTTGTTGTTGTAGACATTGGTGCCGGTGTTGTTGTTGTTGTTGTAGACATTGGTGCCGCTGTTGTTGCTGTTGTTGTAGACATTGGTGCCGCTGTTGTTGTTGTTGTAGACATTGGTGCCGCTGTTGTTGCTGTTGTTGTAGACATTGGTGCCGGTGTTGTTGTTGTTGTTGTAGACATTGGTGCCGCTGTTGTTGCTGTTGTTGTAGACATTGGTGCCGGTGTTGTTGTTGTTGTTGTAGACATTGGTGCCGGTGTTGTTGTTGTTGTTGTAGACATTGGTGCCGCTGTTGTTGCTGTTGTTGTAGACATTGGTGCCGGTGTTGTTGTTGTTGTTGTAGACATTGGTGCCGCTGTTGTTGTTGTTGTTGTAGACATTGGTGCCGCTGTTGTTGTTGTTGTTGTAGACATTGGTGCCGCTGTTGTTGTTGTTGTAGACATTGGTGCCGCTGTTGTTGTTGTTGTTGTAGACATTGGTGCCGCTGTTGTTGTTGTTGTAGACATTGGTGCCGGTGTTGTTGTTGTTGTAGACATTGGTGCCGGTGTTGTTGTTGTTGTTGTTGTAGACATTGGTGCCGCTGTTGTTGTTGTTGTAGACATTGGTGCCGCTGTTGTTGTTGTTGTAGACATTGGTGCCGGTGTTGTTGTTGTTGTTGTAGATATTGGTGCCGGAGTTGTTGTTGTTGTTGTAGACATTCGTGCCGCTGTTGTTGTTGTTGTAGACATTGGTGCCGCTGTTGTTGTTGTTGTAGACATTGGTGCCACTGTTGTTGTTGTTGTAGACATTGGTGCCGCTGTTGTTGTTGTTGTAGACATTGGTGCCACTGTTGTTGTTGTTGTAGACATTGGTGCCGGTGTTGTTGTTGTTGTTGTTGTTGTAGACATTGGTGCCGGTGTTGTTGTTGTTGTTGTTGTTGTAGACATTGGTGCCGCTGTTGTTGTTGTTGTAGACATTGGTGCCGCTGTTGTTGTTGTTGTTGTAGATATTGGTGCCGGAGTTGTTGTTGTTGTTGTAGACATTCGTGCCGCTGTTGTTGTTGTTGTAGACATTGGTGCCGCTGTTGTTGTTGTTGTAGACATTGGTGCCACTGTTGTTGTTGTTGTAGACATTGGTGCCGCTGTTGTTGTTGTTGTAGACATTGGTGCCGGTGTTGTTGTTGTAGACATTGGTGCCGCTGTTGTTGTTGTTGTAGACATTGGTGCCGCTGTTGTTGTTGTTGTAGATATTGGTGCCGGTGTTGTTGTTGTTGTAGACATTGGTGCCGCTGTTGTTGTTGTTGTAGACGTTGGTGCCGGTGTTGTTGTTGTTGTAGACATTGGTGCCGCTGATGTTGTTGTTGTAGACATTGGTGCCGGTGTTGTTGTTGTTGTAGACATTGGTGCCTGTGTTGTTGTTGTTGTAGACATTGGTGCCTGTGTTGTTGTTGTTGTAGACATTGGTGCCGCTGTTGTTGTTGTTGTTGTAGACATTGGTGCCGCTGTTGTTGTTGTTGTAGACATTGGTGCCGCTGTTGTTGTTGTTGTAGACATTGGTGCCGCTGTTGTTGTTGTTGTAGACATTGGTGCCGCTGTTGTTGTTGTTGTAGACATTGGTGCCGGTGTTGTTGTTGTTGTAGACATTGGTGCCGCTGTTGTTGTTGTTGTTGTAGACATTGGTGCCGCTGTTGTTGTTGTTGTAGACATTGGTGCCGCTGTTGTTGTTGTTGTAGACATTGGTGCCTGTGTTGTTGTTGTTGTAGACATTGGTGCCTGTGTTGTTGTTGTTGTAGACATTGGTGCCGCTGTTGTTGTTGTTGTAGACATTGGTGCCGCTGTTGTTGTTGTTGTAGACATTGGTGCCGGTGTTGTTGTTGTTGTAGACATTGGTGCCGCTGTTGTTGTTGTTGTAGACATTGGTGCCGGTGTTGTTGTTGTTGTAGACATTGGTGCCGCTGTTGTTGTTGTTGTAGACATTGGTGCCCGTGTTGTTGTTGTAGACATTGGTGCCGCTGTTGTTGTTGTTGTAGACATTGGTACCGCTGTTGTTGTTGTTGTTGTAGACATTAGTGCCGCTGTTGTTGTTGTTGTAGACATTGGTGCCGGTGTTGTTGTTGTAGACATTGGTGCCGCTGTTGTTGTTGTTGTAGACATTGGTGCCGCTGTTGTTGTTGTTGTAGACATTGGTGCCGCTGTTGTTGTTGTTGTAGACATTGGTGCCGGTGTTGTTGTTGTTGTAGACATTGGTGCCGCTGTTGTTGTTGTTGTAGACATTGGTGCCGCTGTTGTTGTTGTTGTTGTAGACATTGGTGCCGGTGTTGTTGTTGTTGTAGACATTGGTGCCGCTGTTGTTGTTGTTGTAGACATTGGTGCCGCTGTTGTTGTTGTTGTAGACATTGGTGCCGCTGTTGTTGTTGTTGTTGTAGACATTGGTGCCGCTGTTGTTGTTGTTGTAGACATTGGTGCCGCTGTTGTTGTTGTTGTTGTAGACATTGGTGCCGGTGTTGTTGTTGTTGTAGACATTGGTGCCGCTGTTGTTGTTGTAGACACTGGTGCCGCTGTTGTTGCTGTTGTTGTAGACATTGGTGCCGCTGTTGTTGTTGTTGTAGACATTGGTGCCGGTGTTGTTGTTGTTGTTGTAGACATTGGTGCCGCTGTTGTTGTTGTTGTAGACATTGGTGCCGTTGTTGTTGTTGTTGTTGTAGACATTGGTGCCGCTGTTGTTGTTGTTGTTGTAGACATTGGTGCCGCTGTTGTTGTTGTTGTAGACATTGGTGCCGCTGTTGTTGTTGTTGTAGACATTGGTGCCGGTGTTGTTGTTGTTGTAGACATTGGTGCCGCTGTTGTTGTTGTTGTAGACATTGGTGCCGCTGTTGTTGTTGTTGTAGAAATTGGTGCCGGTGTTGTTGTTGTTGTTGTAGACATTGGTGCCGCTGTTGTTGTTGTTGTTGTAGACATTGGTGCCGCTGTTGTTGTTGTTGTAGACATTGGTGCCGCTGTTGTTGTTGTTGTAGACATTGGTGCCGCTGTTGTTGTTGTTGTAGACATTGGTGCCGGTGTTGATGTTGTTGTAGACATTGGTGCCGCTGTTGTTGTTGTAGACACTGGTGCCGTTGTTGTTGCTGTTGTTGTAGACATTGGTGCCGCTGTTGTTGTTGTTGTAGACATTGGTGCCGCTGTTATTGTTGTTGTTGTAGACATTGGTGCCGCTGTTGTTGCTGTTGTTGTAGACATTGGTGCCGCTGTTGTTGTTGTTGTAGACATTGATGCCGCTGTTGTTGTTGTTGTAGACATTGGTGCCGCTGTTGTTGTTGTTGTAGACATTGGTGCCGGTGTTGTTGTTGTTGTTGTAGACATTGGTGCCGCTGTTGTTGTTGTAGACATTGGTGCCGCTGTTGTTGCTGTTGTTGTAGACATTGGTGCCGCTGTTGTTGTTGTTGTAGACATTGGTGCCGGTGTTGTTGTTGTTGTTGTAGACATTGGTGCCGCTGTTGTTGTTGTTGTAGACATTGGTGCCGGTGTTGTTGTTGTTGTTGTAGACATTGGTGCCGCTGTTGTTGTTGTTGTAGACATTGGTGCCGCTGTTGTTGTTGTTGTAGACATTGGTAACGCTGTTGTTGTTGTTGTAGACATTGGTGCCGCCGTTGTTGTTGTTGTAGACATTGGTGCCGCTGTTGTTGTTGTAGACATTGGTGCCGGAGTTGTTGTTGTTGTTGTAGACATTGGTGCTGCTGTTGTTGTTGTTGTTGTAGACATTGGTGCCGGTGTTGTTGTTGTTGTAGACATTGGTGCCGGTGTTGTTGTTGTTGTAGACATTGGTGCCACTGTTGTTGTTGTAGACATTGGTGCCGGTGTTGTTGTTGTTGTAGACATTGGTGCCGCTGTTGTTGTTGTTGTAGACATTGGTGCCGGTGTTGTTGTTGTTGTTGTAGACATTGGTGCCGGTGTTGTTGTTGTTGTAGACATTGGTGCCGCTGTTGTTGTTGTTGTAGACATTGGTGCCGCTGTTGTTGTTGTTGTAGACATTGGTGCCGCTGTTGTTGTTGTAGACATTGGTGCCGGAGTTGTTGTTGTTGTTGTAGACATTGGTGCTGCTGTTGTTGTTGTTGTTGTAGACATTGGTGCCGCTGTTGTTGTTGTTGTAGACATTGGTGCTGCTGTTGTTGTTGTTGTTGTAGACATTGGTGCCGCTGTTGTTGTTGTTGTAGACATTGGTGCCGCTGTTGTTGTTTTTGTAGACACTGGTGCCGCTGTTGTTGTTGTTGTAGACGTTG